>JBAOKB010000007.1:0-86520 GCA_037044905.1 Hortaea werneckii | reverse complement strand
CAGGTCCTAAAGGGATGGATCTGATCCCACGCATACCATACCTAACCGTAACTTGATGATTCCAAGGATGCCCGAAATGCTAGAGACTCGATGGCCGCCAGTGAGCTTTCCATCGTTCAGCCGAAGGTCTCCGGTGGGACGCTCGATGACCAATGATGGGGCGTTTGGCGACGATGGCGAAGAAAACGCGTAGTAAGTAGAGGATGCATGGACATTAATGTCCCGAAAGGGGAGCATCGCACTCATGCTTAATGACTATGGACCCGATAGTCAACCTCCCAGACTAAAGTGTACTGGCTTTGGCCTTTGCACGATATGTGGATGTACCGCCAGGTGAAGAAAGGGTACTGTAGATGTGGCGAGCTCTTACATCCGTGGAGAAGGCGCAGCATGTGAAAGCAGAGGTGGTTGCAGCCACTCGACGGACCCTGGTGACGCCAGCGCTCCCGCCAAGAAGCGATCAAAGCGCATGATCCGCCCAAGGCTGCTGCTTTGACCAGACAACCTGCCATCATCACCCAAGTTCCCGTTCACAGCACTTCCTACGACTGCCAATCGGAGTTATATCAACTGAAGCGCAACCATACTTGACATCGACGAGGTGCGACAACCCGGAGAAGAAGCATAAGATACACGCGTGACCCGAGCATGGCGGCAAGAGGGCAGCAAGGCGGTAGGGCCGGAGGCGCTCGGTTTGCGCAATTCAAGCTCGTTCTGCTGGGTATGTTCAAGCGGCAGCTGTAGTGAATTACGAGGATATGCGACTGACTACAGCCAGGCGAGTCTGCCGTGGGTAAATCATCCCTGGTGCTCCGCTTTGTCAAGGTGCGATAAGCCCCCCTCTCCCACCCCGAGAGTTCCCATTTGGTCTCTGACCGTTAGCAATAGGACCAATTCGACGACTACCGAGAATCCACTATCGGCGCCGCTTTCCTCACTCAGACCATTGCCCTCGACGAACAGACAACAGTGAAGTTTGAGATATGGGACACCGCGGGCCAGGAAAGATACAAGTCCCTTGCGCCTATGTACTACCGCAATGCGAACTGTGCAGTTGTAGTCTACGACATCACACAAGCGGTATGTAGACCGGCCGAATGCACTTCTCGGGCAGGCATGTACTAACATCGGCGCAGTCCTCATTAGACAAAGCGAAGTCCTGGGTGAAGGAGCTTCAACGACAGGCCAACGAAAACATTGTTATTTGCCTTGCAGGTAACAAGCTCGATCTCGTAACGGAACAGCCAGACAAGCGCGCTGTGCAAACCGCAGATGCCGAGGCATACGCCCAGGAGGCCGGATTACTGTTCTTCGAGGCTTCAGCGAAGACGAGTGAGAATGTCAAAGAGCTTTTCACAGCTATCGCGAAGAAGCTACCGATTGAGCAAGCAAGCCAAGGGCGAGGTGTGAGAGGTGCCGCTGGCCGGCCAGGCGGCGTGGATCTGGGAAGTCGACAGGAAGCAGGCGCACAGGGCGGAGCTGGCGGATGTAACTGCTAGAGGGGCCTGGCTCACTGGAACTGCCGATCAGAGCAGAATGATTCGTTTGTGTTGCATGATACAAGGGGGCTGCGATCAGGGAAGTCTGGGATTGCTGCCCGGAAGGCGTTGGGGCGCGCGGCAGATTTTCTAGTAGCGCGGAGTAGTCAAATTACCGGCTGAGGTATACATATAATGACAAGATTCTCAAGTAGCCGTAGAGGCCATGAAATCGCATGCGGCATAAGCTGCTCGGCTGTACACCAATCGTGTTCTTATCTTTCCGCCAACTTTTCTTGGGCGGAGGCATGCATGTCGGCTAAACAGGTAGGTGCCCGCGCGAGCTGAGCTGATCTCTCCGAACTTGGAGGACGCACCTACACATTATGTTCCGTCGCAGCACTCATGCGCCTGCTCAACACAACTAGCATTTCATTCGAGGAGATAGACAATGTTGGAGAGTATAGCTACGCAATCCTCTCCCATTGTTGGGGTCGCGAAGAGGTCTCCTATGAGGATTTCCTGCTGTCACAGCAACCTTCGGACCTCGTACCGCCGTGGCAGGCTGCGCGTGCTCATCAAACGACACAGAAGGCTGGATACCGCAAAATACTTCAGTTCTGTCAAGTAGCCAAAGTGCGAGGGTTCGACTGGTGCTGGATCGACACCTGTTGCATCGACAAGAAAAGCAGCGCTGAGCTTTCTGAGAGCATCAATTCAATGTGGAACTGGTACTGGAACAGCGGCTTGTGCATTGTCTATCTTGCAGATGTGGACACAAGATTACCAGAGGCCATAGAAAAAAGCCGGTGGTTCAGGCGCTGTTGGACTTTGCAAGAGCTGCTTGCACCTCGTCGTTTACTCTTTTGTGCAAGCTCGTGGGATGATTTCGGAGCAATCACCAAGGATGTGTTGGGTTTCCTTTCAAATAACAGCCGCATGTTTCTAGCTCGGCTATCAGCAATCACCAGAATCCCCGTGGGAGTGCTTCAACGAAGATCAGGACTGGAAAGTACGTCTGTGGCACAGCGGATGAGTTGGGCGGCGGGTAGGCGCGCCACCAGAGACGAGGACGTCGCTTATTCGTTGCTTGGGATCTTCGACATCAACATGCCGCTACTGTACGGCGAGGGACTGAAGGCTTTCATGCGACTCCAGGAAGAGATCATTAGACGGTCCCCAGACGACTCCATCTTTGCGTGGACAACAAGAGGATGCGAGGACAATCTTGTTGACGAAAATACCCTGGCCGATAGGTATGCGCAATGCTGGGACGACTGCTGTTGGCCGAGCTTGTTCGCAGACTCTCCCGACTTCTTTCGATCGGCTGGAAACGTAATCCATGGCACATTGGCTGGGGTTAGACGACAGCCCTATAGCATTACCAATCAAGGTCTACAGCTGACGACGGACTGCGAGCGCATAATGTTTACAGGAGGCGACTCAGTCACAACAATTTATCTCATTGCATTAGCTTGCTCAGAAAGTCCTTATGATAGAAGCGCGCAGCGCTGCTATGTCGCTGTCAGGGAACATGACACACAAAATAATCACGATCTGTCAAATCCATCAGAATACGCTGTCGTGTTTGAAAGGCTGCACTGCTGCACTTTTGGCCAGGAATTACAAGAGTATTATCCGTCCAACGAACGGGAATGGTTAAGGCAGGTCAGACTGTACTTGCCACTCACGCCAAGCTTTTTTGGATCTCGTTTGAGGTAAGGCAAAGATCACTGGGGACAGATACAACCAAAAGCCAGGCTACCGATGACACTGCTCAAGAAATAGCTCAAATGTCGGCCGGTCAGGGGCTTTACTGCAACAGTTATGTAGCGAGAAGGGCTTTTCATGGATGCAGCAAGATATAGAGGCACACTTTCTGTGACCACAGACACGCCATCGTCTGGAATAAAACCTTGGTGTTGCTCTCTGACGGAAGTTGGCGCAACCACGCAAGCTTGTACGGTATCCTAGTTCATATCTACAGATGTATTTGAGTCAATCAACGGATAGTCTTCACCGAGATGTAGCTACCACAGTGAACATAGCGAAAGTCAATCTAGCCTATAAAAGCCCAATGGGCATGTGGACTAATAACCAGAACATTCCTCAACTCGAGTCTATAGTTCTAAGCCTTGGAGCCCTCACCTATTCTGAAGGACAGATTGAGAGACCATATGTCCAACAGAGCACCCACCTGCAATGTACGGATCCTGGCAGTTTCAGGGATGCCCGAGCACCGAACAGAGATGGGCTCCGCTCTCTTCTGATAAGACCGGTCATCCAATCTCAGGGTTTCAGAGCAGCACGGGACCCTCTTATTACGATTACCACGACAACGCGGCCAGAATCAATGGCGGCATGAACTGGAGTCGAGGTCCAGCTCCCTGTTTCCAGAAAGCGGGTATGGATGCCGTGGACGGATTCAGTATGTGTCACATAGACTCAACTCTCGTCTGCATCTATTAGATAGGAGGAACTTTGAAGCTTGACATCCCGGGAGGACGCTGGTTTGAACGACGCGGTGGTTTGATCCACGGCTGTCCTATGGTAGTGGCTACACACACGGTTCTTTCAGGATGTAGGGAGGCGACTGCAGGCCCCGTTGTTTGAAAGGCGATGTATCCAGTTGAAAGCCTTGAATTCTGGTGATTGGCTTGCTTGTCGTCGAGGCCCATGGGCCAAACGTACATAACTCGGTCAGGAAATGGAAGAAGACAAGTGACTCAAAATTTGACTTATTGGTGATTTTATGATGCTTACCATGCGCAAAAATCACCTCTTCCGTATCGATCAAAATACACCTCATTCGCTCCAAACTTCTGAAATTGCCCTTCTGAGTCCTGCACTTAAGCCCATGTGACCTGCAAGAAGACGCGAACCCGTGCGGAAGTGCGAAAAAAAAAAAAGAATAAAGAAGAAAAAAGAAAAAGCACCAAAGTGTCCCAAAGCACCAGCATTCTGCAATCACCGCCATGGCACCAAAGACTCATCAAACCCCTCAACCTCCAGCGGGATTCCATAAATGCCCTCCTGTCTTCTCACCCACGGCAATAGGCTGTCCCCATCTTCTGGTCTCACGCCCGGAGCGATCAAAGTCTCTAAGAGATACCCAGTGCGCGGAAACAGTTCTCTTAGCGCTTGATGGTGCTCCCAACGTCTGAACAAGGCATGATACCTTCGATAGCCCCTCCACAAGGCACGTCGATACATCCATCTGCTTACGTCGCCCTGTGCCGCAGGGAGGATATCTCGAATGCCGATGGTGTGGCTAAGTTCAGAGAAGAAGATGTAAAGATCCCGCCAGATGTCTCTGCCATTTTCGCGCCGCCACGTTTCTGTAGGCTCATGCAATACCACTTGCGCCATTGTATCGAAATACGGCCGAGCGTCGGCTGCCGCCGATCCAGCGTGAATCCTACGCAAAACCGCTGCTGTCCTTTGGAAGTCGTTTTGTTGGGCGGGGTCATCTTCCATATCCTGACTATCAATGCTTGGCCGGTGCGCGTAACGTTCGTTCCCTACTGGGGATGACTCGTGGGAGTAATATTCGGGCTCACGCACAGGCGATGCAACAACTAGGTCAGATCCAATTTCAGGCGTGACCGAACCCGAGTGGGCTAGTCCAATGCTTGCGAGCATGGCGTATAGCACCTTCAATGCATGGTGGAAGACAGGCTGTAAAGCACGAGCTTCAAACCTAGCCCTGTAGAATTCTTGCAATTGCAGGAGCAGAGGAATATTTTGATCCCGACCATGACGAGTGGGATCAGCGTTGACTTCTGCCCATTCTTCCGGATTGGCAGCAACCAAGCTGAGAGATTCGTCAATGCTACGTAGTAGCTGATAAAGCTCTGCAAGCTGTCTGGACAGAGGGTCTTCGCGGGAATGGCCCTCTTGCTGCGAAAGGCGAAACCTTTCGTCCGCAATGGAAGAGAGCATATCGCGAACCCAGTGAAGTTGTTCATCCCACCGTAATCGCCCATCTAAATCATCCCCTTCGTCGACAAGGTCCTCAACAACAATGGTCGCGGAGACAACGTTTCTGACGACATCCCAAACCCCTTGATGCTCATGTGTGCGACGCTCAAGCTGCGCGATTTCGGCCGCCGGCAAATTTTCCATAGTATGGCGCACTCTATCGAGGTGGTACCTCAGACAAAAACTTTCGGGAAGGGTCAAAAAGCCGTCGCGGTCAAGTATCCAACTGATTTGATTCAACGCATGTATGGCGAAAGCTTGGGGACCGGCTCGCCCGTCCGCGGATCCCATTGTTGTCTCTGCGGCAGCAACTTGGAAATAATCACGTAGAAGCTGTCTCAATTCGTTGCGAAAATTCCGATGGCGAGATCCTCTTTCCCTGAAAGGGTTGGACGCATTTGGTTCGGGAGGTAGTCGTAACTGCAATACGGACAGGAGAATCTGTCTCCATTCTGGGTTCCTTCGAAGTGACAACCAGTGCCCAGTATCAATGTCGTCTGTGTAGCTTGCAAAGCGGCGGAAATTTCGCCTCAGCATGTGCACATGATGCGTGAACAGTATTCGATGTAAGATATCGGGTTCATCCATCGAGAACACCCGGCCATTCTCGAAGTCGACGGCAAGGTTGTGACGATAGGTGGTCACGTGTCGAAGAGCCGCCAGCAATGGCAGCATCTCGTCATTGACCTGGTATGCACGGGGTTGGTGGGCTTCATTGTAGAAGATCGATCGCATTCGGTTAGCTAAATGCCCATCGCGAAAGAGGTGGTGAATATTAGCAACGCGGCGTGCATAAGCCCGGTACGGAGTGTCCTGTTCCTCAACTGGCTGAAATATGTCGAGACTCTGGTCCCGCGAAAAATGTGCATCTGGGTACTCTGTTGGCACCTGTCTAGACTGCGCATCGTCGTATTCAATGTCCTGGCGCCTGAACATGAGACCAGCAAGGTCTAAAGCCCAGAAGCGGTGGCCGTCGTTGGGCCAGTTGGGATCTCCATCATCTGGGTTGCGCGGGACGGCATAATTCTACCCATTAATCGTCAGACAGTCGATCTGGCAATTTAGTGGAGGTCAATGTACTTACATATCTCGGACATGGATTGGGGTAGTTCCAATGACGCCCATTTCCTGGAGGATCGTCTCTATGGGCTTCTCCACATACCCGGCAATATTGTTCATCGCAGAATGTGCAGCTAAGTCAGGGTCAGCTTCTTTCTTTCGCAATTTCAAGAATCGAAAGGATTTACGTCATGTGGTTGCAGCCTGTGATGTGCTCGGTGCTCGTACCGCAACCCGGACACCTTTGCCACCTGTATCCTTGATCGTACGCAAGCAAAACTTCCTCTTCCTGAGCAGAGCAGGTATGCTGACCGGTCGCTGTATCAAAGCCGATTCCCCCACAAGCAAGACAAGCCATACGCGTGCATCTCGGACAAGGTACCCACGTTCTGGTCGAGCCCGAAGGGTCACGTCTGCCAACGAGACCATTGCAGAACTGAGGTACACCATCCGAATCGACGTCGCCTGGGTGACGGCAATAGACTCTTTCATCGACAGGTATCCCTTGACTCTCCGCATGTTCTCGGAATCGCAGCACCAGTCCTGGGTGACTCCTGTTCAACTCCATTGCGAAGTCTTCGATGTCAAGCTCAGATCGTCCAATCCTTGGCTGCCACATGCCCTCGACGCCAGCAGCTTGCTCAAAAATGAAGGCGATGCAGTCGGTACAGTAGTACTCTGGACTTTCCTCCTCGTCGTTAGGGTCGATTTCCCAAGCAACATGATCAGGACCCAGAACGTCGGGGCATGCGACCCCACTTATGCAATGCCATTGCCCCGTTTGCTGCACTTGACGAACAAGCGCACGGTTGTTATTACTAGCCATAGCAAACACTTTCCCGCCCTGACAGGAACAAATCTCTTGGTCACCAAGCAAAGTAGCAGAGGAGTTCAGATTTTGGTGTCTCGCTTCGTAGCCTGCAAGTGCGTCAAGACCTTTGTTCCAAATTCGTTTGTTCCCCATCCGGCCATGTCATGGTCAATGCCGCTTCAACTTTGATTTTGCATGGTAGATGCGAGACAAAGAAATTCGTGCTTCGATGCACAAATCAACCTTGTTTTACATCTTAGACGATGGTAACACGGTCTCAGACATTTCCGATTCATTTTCAAGCACTTCAATAACACCGCCTACAAGGTGTAGGCTGCCAGTCACCAAGACATCGGCAGCTTCGTTGCCACTCAATTCTCTTGCCTGCTGTACAGCTTCCTCGACAGTTCCAAGAACGTGGACACATGCTTCTGGGTCAATACTATCGTAATTCTGCGCGAGCTTGTGCTGTACTCGGAGACTGTCGACATCGTCTTTGCTCGTGTTGATTGACACAAGATCAGCTTTATACCCAGCATTCGCGTATGTAGTGTTGGTGCAAAAGATTGCGTGCTGAAATGGCTTAGCGTTTCCCGTAGCTGTAGCGAGGGTCTGATGGAGGCGCCGGGCAAGAGCTGAGGCGTCGCGGGTCTGTTGATTGAAGATCAAGATTCTTTTCGCATCGCGAGAACTTGTGGAGGCAAACCAGCGGCCTGCCATGTCAATGCTTTCAAGAGTGTGACCGCCGTCAATGTACCATTTCAAGCTTGGGAGCTTCCCATCTTGTCGTAAGTCACAACGCCCGCCCAGTCGAGCAGCTTCTAAACCTTTGATGAACTCCTCTGGCAGCCGTGAGGTTTGATCAAGCGGATGAGGCACACCACTATAGCCAAGGCTTGAAAGATGTGAGGCACTGATGGCTATTGCAAGCGAAGCATTCGTGCGTTGGAAATCACCTTGCAAGCCGAGGGGAGTCGACTGGAGTGCTGGATGCTCAGGGATGACATGCAACTCTGTGCCCCTTTCTCTTGCCCTGTTGTCAAGCACTTCAAGCGCCGCATCGGGTTGGGGGACGCTGTAGGCTGGGACACCGTCCTTGAATATACCAGCTTTATGCCAGGCGATGCTGTCAATCGTGTCACCGAGAAGTGCCTGATGGTCGATGCCAAGGCTTGTGACACCAGTCACCGACGGCTTGGACAGAACATTAGTAGTGTCGTGCTCACCGCCTATGCCACATTCAATCACTGCAGTCCCGACCTTTGCCTGCATGTAGCAATGCAGTGCCATCAGAGTGAGATAATGGAAGTAGACGGGCTTACCGCCGATGTTACGTGCATCTTGCTCACCCGGAGCAGAAGGGTTGGCTTCAAGCTTATCCCAGACTTCCCAAAAACATTTGGCAAAGAGTGCTTCCGAGATTGGTTGATTATCGATCTTTATCCTCTCACGCACAAAGCGAAGGTGGGGAGAAGTATACAAGCCAACACTTGATGGCAGCCGCTCAGCATGTATGCTACGCTTAGTGGGCAGATACTGGGCTAGTATCGAGGAAACAAAGGCAGATGTAGAGCCCTTGCCCTTTGTGCCGGCAATATGTACAGGGTTCAGGATGTCGAAATCTGATGGCTGTGACGAAACTCAGCAAGGCAAACATCGGCGGTGAGAATGCCAGTCGCGTACCTCGTAGCCTATCCTTCGAACCCAAGATATCATCTCAGGGATGGCGAGCTTGTTCCAACCCGGACCCTGCTTCCTAATCGCCTCCACGATGGAGAAATTGCTCTGCAGCGAATTGAGGGCTTGAACCGCGCCATTGTAATCACGAGCATACTTAGCCACTGAGTACATTCTTCGCTGTGCAGTACTATAACGTAAGTACGTTTTGCAGGCTTTGGACGCAAACATATTCATCTGGAAGCGTCTTCACACCCTCGCGGCAATGCAAGACCAAGCAGCAGCTCAGGGTGAGGTCCATCGATGGATTTTGGCCCGAAGCCGACGGGACGGGAGCTTCCGTCGGGAACATGTCTGTTCATGCCTGAGGCCAAAGATACCAATCAAGACGGGATGAACCAGACGCGTCTAGGGTCGCGTCACCACTTCGCGTCTCCCAACTCCACCTCCTCGGCGTCTCGAGCGCGTGCCTGAGATTCCCTCGCAACGTCGCGTCCATTACGCGGCGCTTTCGAATCATCAGCAATCACAATGGCACGAGGAATTGAAGGCAACGAGGTCAATACCACGAAGGCACGCGCCGCTCCCAAGACCAAGACTGGGAGTTCATCGTCCGCCAAACCCGGACCGAAGCAGCAGGGCATTGCAAGCTTCTTCCAGAAACGAGCGGCATCGGCTTCCAGCAATGTCACACCCGCAAAGCGAGCATCCGATGCCAATGGCTCAATCGACAGCAGCAAGGTACCTACTTCTAGTGCGGACCGCACACCGGTGCCAAGCAGCAGCGTAGCAGCAAGCTCCAGCCCACCCGCGGCTCCTGGTGCATCTCAGCAGACTTCTGCAGGCGGCAACGCCAACAAAGAGAATGGTGCGTTGCTGTTCAAGATGATAGGCCCCAGCCGGAGACTGACCGACTGATAGAAACGCCAGGCACACTGTTCTCCAGCCCCTCACGCAAGGCGAAGAAGCAGGTCAATTACGCCGAGTCTGATGATGAAGATGACGACGAAGTCTTCAAGCCGCTGTCAGGCAACAGGCGTGCCTCTAAGAGGAGGCGCATAAGTGCCAAGGATGAGTCTGACGACGAGTATGGCTTTGATGAGGCCACTCAGGCTGCCATGGAAAGTGACGATGGTACGTTGAGCACATCTTGCAATCTCATAACGACTTACCAGCCGGGCGTAGTCTTCAAAAGCCTGCCGCCATTACACAGTCAGCTGATTGGGGAACCACTATCGCAACCAAGCAACAAGGCTAATACCCACTCAGCAGATATGGACGATTTTGTTGTCGAGGACGATGATGGAGAGGAGCAGAAGCCGAAGAGAAGCAAGCAGAAGATTTCAAATCCCACAAGTTCGACCAAGCCGCCCTCTCCACCATCTTTGCCTGTGGAAGACAGTGAGGAGATTCCAACGACATCTACCGCACGGCAGTGGACGTACGACCCTGAGGCACCACCGCCAACAGAACCTCGAAAAGTGGCAGACATGCAAAAGAAGAAACGTGAGCAAGATGTGGCAACGGGCAAGAAGCAAAAGGCACATACCACGGATCCGTCGGAACGTTATCCGTGGTTGGCAACTATTCTCGACGCGGATCGGCACCCTCCAGATCACCCAGATTACGACCCTCGCACGTTATACATTCCGCCTATGGCATGGGGCAAGTTTTCACCCTTTGAAAAGCAGTATTGGGAGATCAAGTGCAAGTTCTGGAATACAATTGTCTTCTTCAAGAAGGGCAAATTTTATGAACTCTATGAAAACGACGCCACCGTTGGCCATCAACTGTTTGATCTCAAGCTCACGGATCGAGTCAATATGCGGATGGTGGGCGTGCCAGAGGCTAGTCTTGACCATTGGGCGAACCAATTTGTGGCGAAAGGCTACAAGATCGCGCGAGTAGACCAAATGGAATCTGCTCTTGGCAAGGACATGCGTGAGAGGAGTGACGCCGACAAGAAGAAGGAGGAGAAGATTATTCGGAGAGAGCTTTCTTCTGTTCTAACCTCTGGCACACTGGTTGACGGCGGTATGCTGCAAGACGACATGGCAACGTACTGCGCTGCAATCAAAGAGACAGAGAAGGATGGAAGACCATGTTTTGGCATCGCATTCGTTGACACTGCGACTGCGCAATTTCACCTGGTGGACTTCGCTGATGATGCAGACATGACTCGTTTTGAAACATTCGTTGCCCAGACTCGCCCGGGCGAGTTGTTATTAGAGAAGAGCTCCATTTCCAGCAAAGCCCTTCGGATCTTGAAGAACAATACCGCACCGACGACAATCTGGAACTATCTCAAGCCTGATAAAGAGTTCCTGACGGCCGAGAAAGCACGCATGAAGATAGATGGCGAAGGTTACTTTGACAAAGCGGTCGAAGACTCCATGGACGCTTGGCCTGTGGCACTACGCGAGGCGAAAGATAGAGAGCTCACATTCTCTGCCCTTGGTGCGCTTATCTGGTACCTCAGCACACTCAAGATAGAGCGTGAGCTCATTACGGCGGGCAACTTCGCTTGGTACGATCCCATCCGCAAAGCATCAAGCCTGGTGTTGGATGGGCAGAGTTTGATCAACTTGGAGATCTTTGCAAACACATTTGATGGCAGCACTGATGGCACGTTATTCACCATGCTGAATCGATGCATCACGCCATTTGGCAAGCGTACGCTCAGACAATGGGTCTGCCATCCACTCGCTGATGCAAAGAAAATCAATCAGAGGCTTGACGCAGTCGACGCCCTCAATGCTGACAGCACAATTATGGATCGCTTTACAGCTTCGCTGAGCAGACTTCCAGATCTGGAGCGGCTCATCTCGCGGATTCATGCTGGAAGGTGCAAGGCTCAAGACTTCGTCAAGGTTCTAGAAGGTTTTGAGCAGATCGAGTACACAATGTCGCTTCTTGGAGCTTTTGGTCAAGGGGAAGGTGTGCTCGGTCAGCTCATCTCCGCCATGCCGGATCTCGCTGGAGCGCTGAGCCACTGGAAGGACGCTTTCGATCGTAGTAAAGCCAAAGACGATGGTCTCTTCATCCCGCAACCCGGCATCGAAGAAGAGTTCGACGAAAGCCAGGAGCGGATTGATGGGATCGAAAAGGAGTTGCAAAAACTTCTAAACAAAGCCCGCAAAGACCTGGGTTCCTCAGCCATCAAATTCACGGACAACGGCAAAGAGATTTACCAATTAGAAGTACCCATCAAGGTGAAAGGCACCATACCAAAGACCTGGAAGCAAGTGTCGGCCACGAAGTCTGTCAAGCGATGGTATTTTCCGGAGCTAGAGGGCTTGGTGCAAGACCTGAAAGAAGCTCAAGAGACTCACGGTCAAGTTGTCAAAGCTATGTCCGGGAGATTTTTTGCACGCTTCGACGAAGACTATGCTACCTGGCTTGCTGCTGTCAAGATCATTTCTCAGCTTGACTGTCTTATCTCATTGGCCAAGGCTTCTACTGCTATGGGCACTCCAGCATGCAGGCCAGAATTCATAGAGGACGATCAAGCGCGCAGTGTCTTGGAGTTCGCTGAGCTACGCCACCCTTGCATCGAGACCACTACGAACTTCATCCCGAACGATATCTCTCTGGGTGGCAATGATGCCTCCGTCACGTTGCTCACTGGCGCCAATGCAGCAGGGAAGTCAACGGTGCTGCGCATGACCTGTGTTGCTGTCATTTTGGCACAGATTGGCTGCCATGTTCCTGCGGAGACTGCACGCATGACGCCTGTCGATCGCATCATGTCTCGACTTGGTGCCCACGACAACATTTTCGCCGGTCAGAGCACTTTTATGGTGGAACTGAGCGAGACCAAGAAGATCCTCCAAGAAGCTACACCTCGATCACTGGTCATCCTCGATGAGCTCGGCCGCGGTACCAGCAGCTACGATGGTGTGGCAGTTGCGCAGGCTGTGCTGCATCATGTTGCGACTCATGTCGGCTCCTTGGGATACTTTGCCACTCATTACCACAGCTTAGCGACCGAGTTTGCCAGTCACCCTGAAATAGCATCTAAGCGAATGGCTGTCAGAGTGGACGATGACATACGAGATGTTACGTTCCTTTACAAGCTTGAGGACGGTGTTGCAGAGGGCAGTTACGGCATGCACTGCGCCGCCATGTGCGGCATACCAGACAAAATCATCAGACGAGCCGAGGAGGCAGCGCAGAGCTGGGAGCACACCGGTCGCATCAAAGAGAGTGTAGAGAAGGCAAAGGAGAGCCACTGGCTTCCGCTCGGTGTTTTGAGCGACCTCAGCTGGATGCTGAAAGACTCGCATTCGGAAGAAGCGTGTGTCAGCGAAGGAAGTTTAGAAGTGCTGAGGAAAGCCATCGCAGCGTTATAGATGAATTTAAGCTTCCGAAATGGACTTCGCTGTGTATTATAATTGCTGGCCACGGCGTTTCCGTCTGAATTCCAATTTGCTTCAATAGGTCATAGCTCGCTAGATCAGATCGTAGTATAGGGCAGTCCCCATGCGATATTCCCGGCCTAGTTGCTGTCTTCTAGCATGGCGAGTGCTCTAAAAGAGTACACCTTTCACTTGTTGGATCTGTTTTACGTTGATATCCCGGATAAGAGCCACGCAGATGAACCCAATCACCATGACAGCTGTGCCTGCAATAAGCATTCTTGTCTGCGCGACTGCATACGCATGGACGATGGCCTCACGGACCGGACTGCCCCACGCGTAGCTAAGCTGGGTGTCAAGATCCTCATAGATAGTATTGAGATCTCCCAAAGCCGATTCGGGCAAGAACTTCGCAAGCTCCTGGGGCAATGTGTTCGTCCAAATGGCACCGGAAATGGCACCGCCAACGGCTCCTCCCATGTACCCAAAAAGACCCAGCAGAGCAAGCATGGAAGCGAACTCACCGTGCTCTGCAACCGCAAGGACAGCGACCTGCTGGATGAGCGTCATCGTGCCACCGCCTATAGCAATGAAACACTGGCACATTACGATGAAGCCGACGCCACCGTGGTGCGGCAGGCGGAAATAGATCATCAGGCCTTCGGCCAGAGTATATACGGATACGGCGCACCAAAGCATCCACTTGAAGCGGCCAGTATATCTGATCAGCAGGCCGACACCGATCAACCAGACTCCAGCTACGATATCGTAAGATGCAGCGATGTACCCGGCAGTGGATATCGAAGTCTGATAGACCACTTGGAGGTAGGACGTGAAGTAACTGTCCCAGCAGTAATAGGCGACTTGCCAGGTGGCGTCCAGCATGCAAGTTGCCAGTACGGTCCGGTTAGTAAGTAGGTGGTACGGGATGAACGGCTTAGGTGCCAGGAAGCGTTCGACGAAGTAGGTGCTGATGAGAAGCAAGATCCCGACGACTAGCATGGCAATGATGTAGTCCGTCTTCCATCCATGGGGTGCTAAGTCGGCTAGCGAAAAGGGTAGCAAGAAGAGCGATAGACCGCCGGCGAGTGTAATGATGCCGAGTACTGCTCAGGTCAGTGTCTCTCCTAAGCTTTTCGTCTACGCCGAATACACTTACTGTCAAACTCAACTAGGTAATACCAAATGCTCTGTAGAAACGAGCGGCCACTTTTCGGCCTTTCCAGCAATCCCAGATTCTTTGCTTTCGTTTCAGAACGCTTCAGCAGAACGAATAGGGGAAGGGCGACAACAGGCAAGATGATGCAGAATACCCCGAAACCCCATCGCCAACTAATCTCCTCGTAGAAAGACTCCGCGGCTTTGGGGCCCGCAAATGCTGTGATAATGTATCTAAACTTCCGAGATTAGCCACGCATACATTCAACTTGAGACGAAAAGTCGTTCTTCAGAACTTACGGGGTTGAAGTATAAGCATACGCAAGCCCACGATCCTTAAGCGAAGAGGAGTCGGATGTCAAGACATCAATGCTGAAAATCAGACCGGAGAACCCGACGTTGTAGAACACCTGCGCAGCAGCGTAGGTCTCGACATTCTGACACACCGCCATCATGATGAGACCGATAGTGCTGATCGCTGCCATAATGGCGAACCCCTGCGGTCGTCCCCATACGTTCAGGATTTTTGCAACGGGCATGTAACAGGCTCCGCTCATCACGCTGGCGACGACGGAGATGGTGGAGGTCAGGGAGTGGAGCTCGAAGGAACTGGTCACGTAGGGGGTGAGGTTGTTGGTGATGCTCGATTGGAAGGCGTTGGTGCAGTAGATACACCAGAAGCTGCAGTCGAGGTCAGCAGAAATTTCGCAGCCAGGGATTGCGGCATGTCAACTGACAGTATGTAGGCTGCAATGAGGTATTTCCTCCTCCATGATGCTGTGATGGCCTCGGCGACGTCGACGCCATGCTGAGCCTCGCCATGCGAAGGTTTGAGTTCCTCGACAGGCTTCTGCACTTCGGGATCATTGGTACTTTCAAAATGTGTCTTGTCCTTTGGGTCCAAACGAATGGCCAAATTTTGCTCCGGCTGATGAGGATCTCCGCAAGCGCTGTCGGTGTCTTTGCGTTGCAAGATCCAGTTTGGTCTACGCAAAGGCATCGTGAGGGAATGGTCCTGGTCAAACGGTGGACTGTAATTATGAGACAAAAGGTGTCACACAAGTATTGACAGATCCAGACGCTGAAAGCTATCCACACACTCTTAACGTACTCCATCTCAACAATGCCCTAGACGCAAAGACCATGCCGCAGCCCGCAAAAGATCCAGATGGCTGAGCCCATGCCCCACCGAAACCACCAGCATATCGCCTATGGTCGCTCTTTACAGCATCGCATACTAGACCACAGCACCTGAAGCTTCCACTAAGGATCCTTCGCGAGCTTCCACTCTCTTAATGGAGATCACCTCCTTCCCGGAAAGGGTAAGGTGAAGTGAATGCATGGAAAAATTTGCATCTTATCTGATAATCTGGGACGCCACAGCCGCTGAGCCGGGCAACGCCGGGTGGGTACCGCAGCCGTCCTCGTACGAGGGGCAGAACGCCGATGTCGCCCTTCTCAGGTCTTGTCAACGTTCTCTACACAGCTTCGATGTGTATGTGGGAGGTGGGCCAGGAATTGCAGATCAGGCGCAGTCTTGATGCGTTATCCACTCAATGTGTTTGACACCGAATCACGGACGGAACGCAAAAGCCTAGTTCGGCAGGAGTGACTGACAACACACAAATGCCAAAGCGCCTCATGCTGAGGCATTACAGAAATGAAGGAAGAGTGATCTGAAACGATCGCTAGTTGATCGCGGTCGATGCTCCCGTACATCCCGCTATGCTACTTCGCTAATGCGCTACACGGCATCAATCGCATTCGGCTTACCCATCCCACCAAGCAATTTCAAATGGGCTTGAAAGCTCCAAATCATCTATCAGAGCTGACGTGCTGAACAGCATCTTGCTTATTCGTAATTGTCCTCATACGCCTCCTCATACTCTTCACGGGCCTCCTGTACTTCCTCCTCATCGCTACTTGAGCTGGCTTCCGCCAGTGCTTCTTCGTAGTCTTCCCGGGCCTCCTGTACTTCCTCACGATCGGAGCTAGATACGCTGTCTCCGTCGGCGTCTTCAGCGGGTAGGACTGGAGGCGGACCATCGTCCTCGGGAGGTGGGCCGCCGCTGTACGGGTCACCGTAGGGGTCAGGCTGCGGTTCACCGTACGACTGAGGCGGTGGGTACTGTTGCTGTGCAGGTGCCGCAGCGGCCTGCTTCTCGTCGTCCGAGTCTTCGGCTACAGAGGAAATCATTAACGTAGTCTGGGCAGTGCTACAGGAAAATTGACTTACTCATCTCATGCGCAACCACGCCGCCAATAAGTGCACCGGCAGCAAGACCACCAACACCGTAAAGCATCGAGTTGTCCTTCTTTTCTTTCTTCTTCTCACCCTCAGGATACTGGCTCATGCCGTGTGCCTGCTGACCACCGTAGGGCGGGTAGCTCAGCCCAGCATCACCTGGCGGCGGCGGAGCTGAACGATACTCAGTCGGTGCTTGAGTTGGCGGTTCCCAGGTAGTGCGGCCGGTCGCTTGCTCAACGAAGTAGTAACGCTGCGAGTTGGGATCCCACTGAGAATGCCAGCCTGGAGGCAGCGGTGGCTGGCCTGGCGGACCTGAAGGTGGCGGTGGTGCTCCGTAGGGCTGGCCGTGGCCATACTGGTCCGGCGGTGCCCCGTGGGAGTACTGACCGTATGGCTGCTGTTGAGGTGCGCCGTAAGGCTGCTGGGGTGCACCGTAACCGTAGCCCTGTTGCGGTGGCGGTTGCTGCTGACCCTGGCCATAGAAGGAGTCCGATTCGCCGCGCTGCTGGCCCTGGCTACTCTCTTCTTCCTTATCGCCAAACTTGGCCTTGAGATTCTTGAACTCCGACGTCAAATCTTTGAGGAACGACATGGCTGCTGGTCTTGCCTGCTGTCAGTGTAGGTGTTTGCAGGGGCGAGGTTTTGTGGAGAATGAGCAATCACGGCGGTCTTTAAGGAGGGGAGCTAATGGTGGGGTCTAGTGAAGGTCGTACAGGAACGGAGGGCGGCCGCGCGTGTAACTGCCAAGCCCTGCACATGCTTGCATGGTCGGCGCCTAATCGTCCTGACGGCGCGAGCTTTCAGCTCCATTCTCAATGCACGCCAAGAATTGTATGCCCGCTATCTCGCGTACATGTTCCACTCCTTATGGCCCAGATGGATCTTTATCGCCTACACGGTGAGCCATATCGAAGAACCAGGGAGTTCCGGCTTGATGAAAAGTGAAGCCGAATGTGGAGGGAAATAAACTTTATACCAATCGTGCCTTCCGCCGCAGAGAACCCCCCACGTTGCCAAGCCAGCATTGTGCAGCGTCTCGGAATCCTAGTACCGCTAGCGCCGCAACGCGCCTGGGCGTGATGTGTTGTCATTAACTCTTACTGCATACAGGTACGCGCAGAGCACCGATGAACAAGTGGGTATGCTCTTCCAGAACTCCAGAATGCCAGCATGCATTACCGGAGCCACCCGTAAAAGGGGGCGTGCATACCGAATGGGTCACGTAATCACATGGAGGCCACCGCCGCATTTACTGTATGCACGGACAAATACTGGTCGGAACAATCTGCCTTGTCGTATTCTTCCGTGCCCATCTAGATCCCCAGTAGGCCCTCATGAAATGAACACTTCCACACTAACCTCATTGCTCCATCCCGCCTCCTCCCCGCTATCTTTCCAAGCCTTCTCAACATCGATCTCCAGCACATTCCCACCCCTCGCGCTGTCCCTCACGCAGTCCCTCGAGATCGGCTTGCCAAAGATTATGATCATGAGCTGCTGATCAAGATCGCGTTTCGCCAGATCGCTGACATAGAGACCCATAGTCCCAAGCGCCTTCAAGCTGACCCAGATCCTCAATCGGCCGTTGCTCTCCACATACATATCCAGCCCACTGACCGCAGCAGAGCCGGTCATCTTGCCTAGCAGACCCATCATTGCCACCTGCACCTTCTTCTCCTTTATAGTGAACGAGCGCAGTGCGTAAGCTGAGAGGATGTCCCAGCCCTGCACACCAAGCTCAAGGCCAAGCATAGCTTGATTGCCTCCTCCAGTCATGGGCTTGGTGACCTCACCAGAAAGGAAAGAGCCCACGACGTATTCGCCTTCTTCTGTTCCAGGGAAATCCGATAGCTGGACAAACTCGCTGACGTCTTGCTGGGAGACGTTAAAGACGCCCAGGATGCCAGTCCCCGTCCGAGCCATCCCGACGTAGGTGCCGATCTTGAGCAGAGCCTGATTGTCATACCCATTATATGCATCGATGGTCCGTCCGACTCGGTGCGGCCGGAGTATGACTGTCTTTCCTCGGGGAGTCTGCGCGGTCATTTGCCCTATCAGCCCCAAATCATGTTTCCCGGGCTCATCAGTGAAGTAAATTGGACCACCGGAGACTGCACGAGCTGCTGCATGGAATCCGGCCCAAGGATGCGAAGTCTGGAACATGTCCCAATCCGGCAGTACATTCAGATGCTGCGTGAACAATGCGTTATGCGCGTTGCAGAATATGTGCCAGGGGTGGCTCGCTGCGACTTCGGGAAAGAAGTCATCACTGTTCCGTACCAATGATCTGGGCTTGTTGGTTGGGAGCTGCGAATGGAAGAGTATCTGCGGAGCCTGGCTCATACAGCTGATGGCTCTACTGCTGAAGTGGCGAAGGTGTGCAAGTGTCCAGGCGTCTTGATACTCAGTCGTCACAGCTCTTCGGTCCGGCGCATGAAGGAGCAGGTCAAGGAAGAATTGAGCGTCTGTCTTGACCGAATCGACTCCGCTCTCGGAAAGGAAGCGGTAAAAATCATCGTACATCTGTTTTGCATCCTCGGCTGCAACGATGTGAAACTTGCCACCTGCAACACCGGGTTCCTTCTCCACCTCGACGGTCTTGTATTTCTGCCCAATCTTGCCGTTCGGATCTATGCCTCCCCAGTAGCCTAGGATGGCATGCCAGACGGCGATGTGATTGACATTGGGATGTCGCTTCCTTACCTCGCTTGTGAAAGCCTTCATACCCATAGGAAAGCCATCAGGTGTGGCTTCAAAGTCCTGCCAAGCTCGCTTGAATTGCGTGTCGCCTTGCGAGAGGCTCTGCCAATTGTCGTCGATGATCAAGTTCGTGATGTTGATGTTGTTTGAGCTTAGAGAGTCGAGAGCGGTGTGTATCTTGTCGGCCGTCAACGCCTGGCCAAGGCCATTCCAGGTACAATATGTCAGGCCATCGTACCACTCTTCCAACCACTCGGGCTTGACTTTCTCATCTGTCAAGGCTCCGATCGTCTTGTCGTCTGTGGCTGCAGTCGAGCTCAAGGTCCCCACAATCTTCCGAGCATGGTACATGACAGCTGCATTTGCCACTTCAAAACTGTCCGCCACTGCGACAAGCACTCTACCTGTTCCCGTCTCTGCCCTGTCATTTCGAGACTTGACGATGACGTTGCCCTCTGAGTCGTGGAGGAATGTAGTCATCACATCGTCAACGCCACTGATTCCGAGACAAACAACATGCATGCCGTCGCTGCGGAGGAAGGAGAGCAACACTCCATCCTTGTCCAGCTCGAACTTGCTGCCTTTGCCGTGTCTCGGAGCTAGCCACGGCGACCACAATCTCACTAAGGCGAACCAGCGCGAACAGGAGAGCGCTTTGCCAAGACGGTGGTGCTGGAAGCCAGAGTCGGGTCCCTGAGCGGCTTGCACTGGACAAGTCAACGAGTACAGGAATGTCTCGTCAGTATCCGGTCGCTCGCTTGAGATGGCTATGTCAGGACTTATATCGCCGAAGAACTGCTTCAACTCGTGGGCAGTATGCTTTTGATAGTCCTGACCCTGGTAATGCAGCTCTCCATCTTGGACGCCAGAAGTATCCTTGACCCATTTCCACCCTTTAGACGTGGCAACGCGGAACTTGACCGTAAAACTGACTACCTGTGCATGTTTGGGGAGCCCTGGTAGTTCAGTAGTGAACCAGGTCCTAGTGAGTCGTCGGTCCTTGGGTCGATTGACGAGTAGAACATCAGAGTACTCCCTTGTTGGGCTCAGGGGCAGCTCACTCCAGTCGAAATGGCCATTGTGGTTGTGCCAGAGGCAGACCTGCGGTTGCTCGTCCGCGTTTGCAGATGACTCCTGATCTACCAGTGATGGATTCGAGGTTTCCAGCAGCACAGCGAACTTGACAGAATGCTGGTGGCGGGCAATACGTGTTGCCTGGCCGAGAGGCGGATGGCAAGTTACCTTGACGTACATATCGTCCTGGTCGAGCTCTTCTGGGTAGAAGGCTGGTTTTTGCTGCTCGGGTGGCTGCTGCTCTGGGAGTAAGTCCGTCATCTCGGAAACCGGCGGAGGTGGATAGACTCGTTGGCCAGTGTTTGTGTCGCAATCTAGAAAGGGCAAGTCAGATGGACAAGAATGGGAAGAGCGAAGGAGTCACATATCATACAGCCAAAAGTAATGCCTTTCTGAGGCTTCCTCTTGAGAACCATTAGAAATTCACCTCGAAGGGAGGCCTTGTACAGATGGAAGGTGAAAGCCCACGAAGCGATATAGACTTATTAGAGACAAAGCCGAGCTGAGGTTTTGTACACAACGATGCAATATTATTACAATTCAGCAACAAAGCTGGAAGCCGCTACATGAACTTATGGTTAACTGGAGGATGTCATAGTGAGGTACTGCTTCCTGGAGAGGCCGGGGAGCTCACCTGAGCTGCGAGCTGGAGGTCCAACGTCCGACGATTGGATGTCCTCGATCAAACGTCACCACTGCAGGTGCCGCCGCCACCATGCAAAGTTGCCTCAGGTTGGGGATTTTGGAGGCATCTGCAGGTGGAGCTTCACAAGCCGTCGGGAAGCTCAAACGAGATGGATTTCTTTGCGAAAACCGGCATACACGGCCACACACTCAGCGCCTCGGCAAGACTTGCAATCTCAGGCAAAAGTACGCCTGATTGCTGCTTCACAGAGTCAGCGCATATTATGCGCAGTATCAATTGAAGCTCTCAATGTTTGACACAATTTGCACCCTCCCGCTTAGCTCGGACCTCTTCACTCAAGCAGTTCACCCCACTGAGCCGCTTGTCGCCGTAGGTCTGAGCAGCGGGCATGTGTCTTCGCTAAAGCTACCACCGGTAGGTGAGGAGGATGAGAATGCGAGGCGGTCAAAAGGCGATGGGATTTTGAAGCAGAGACGAGGAAGCAATGGCGATGGTGTGGTGGACACTGCTTGGAGGACGAGGAGACACAAGGGAAGCTGTCGCTGTCTATCGTATAGCATCGATGGGCGACAGTTGTACTCTGCAGGCACGGATGGCATTGTTAAAGCGGCAGACAGCGAAACTGGCAAAGTGACGGGCAAGCTTGCGATACCCGGTGGCAGCGCCGATACATCCAATGCGAACAAGATTGAGGGTCCTACGGTCATCCATGCCCTCAGCCCGCAGACGCTTCTCCTCGGTACCGACGCTGGCGCATTACATCTATACGACCTCCGTGACCCTGCCCCGACTCTACCAGTCAGCGAAGCAAAGCAAGCCTTCATCAACCCCCGTCCAGCTAGCACGCATCACCCACACACCGACGACATCTCTTCGCTCACAGCGCTACCTCCTTCCTCGACGTCAACATCAGGCTTCAGCAAGCAGTGGCTCACGACGGGCGGTACGACACTGGCTCTCACTGACTTGCGGCGGGGCGTGCTGGTGAAGTCGGAGGATCAGGAGGAATTGCTCTTGTCCTCCCTCTACGTTTCGGGCTTGCCTGCCAAGAAAAGCTCTGGTTCCACGGGCGAGAAGGCATTAGTTGGAGGCGGCGACGGCGTAATTACGCTCTGGGAGAAAGGCCAGTGGGACGACCAAGACGAACGAATTCACGTTTCGCGCGAGAAGGAGACAATAGATGCCCTGGCCGAGGTTCCGCGCGGTGTTGGTGGATTTGGGAAAAACGTCGCTGTCGGTTTGGGCGATGGCAAGGTCCGCTTCATCAGACTAGGGCAGAACAAGGTGGTGGGCGAAGTGCAGCATGATGAAATGGAAGGTGTTGTGGAGCTCGGCTTCGACGTCGGCAACCGTATGATATCTGGAGGTGGACAGATTCTGAAAGTCTGGCAGGAGCACATTGAAGCTGACGAAGAAGCATGGGAGGATGAGGACGAGGAAGACGAAGCAGCCGCCGCTGCAGGAGGCAAACGAGCGGCGATGGGCAGTGACGAGGACAGCGATGAAGAAGACGAAGACAGCAGCGACGAAGAGGAGAAGTCCAAGTCGCGCCGCAAGAAGAGAAAGCGAGGTAAAGGCCCTGCTGCGCCGAGTCAGTTCAACTTCTCAGGGCTGGATTGAGAAGGTGCTGGTGTACACCTACTATATATGCGGTTTGATGATACCCAAAAGCTGCTGGATGTACAATACTGCCATCGGATTCCGCTGAAAAGTTACTGTAGTTCTACTTTCTTCCTTGCTTGAGAGTCCGGCAGACTGCCTACGTCAGGAGTAGAAAATTCTCGCTAGGCCGAACCTCGCAGATCATGTCTGAGCGGCATTCACGTAGGTAAAACCCGACTCAGAATACCTCCATTTGATGCTGTTTTTCTTGGCAGAGTCGTTCTTCAGCCATCCTCTCAATCCTTGTCTTTGAGATCTGCGTCTGTGTCTCACATCTTTCTGTTGACCTGCTACGACAGTGCTTGATCCTGTTCGAAGACAGTCCCATCGCTGTCTGAGAGACGTACCTTATGAAGAAGTGAATGCCCGCGTTTGGTGAATCGCGCCTGCCGAAACCAAAAGCTGCGCTTCCGCCGCCAACACCCGACACGCAAACGTGCCGCCTTCTCCTGGCCCCGAAACTTATTCTTCACACTTCTCCGTCGACAGCACAACTTTTCAGCAAAATAACTCGGTGTGGCGAACGCTGGCCTACTCGCTGCGAAGCGGCCGCTGAGCTGCGGCGGTCATCATCCGTCTCGTCCGCCACATCTCGACAGCGTCCTATAGCTTCTGCTCACCTGCTTCCGGCGCCATGGATTCCCCGGCAACATTCGAATGTACTGTGTGCTGCGAGGAGAAGCCGGTTGAAGAAAAGCTGATCATCACCGAAGACGCCGTTTGCACTGAATGCTTCACCGAATCAATGCTGCCACAGTTTGAAGCAGCCATCAAGCATGAGTTCTTGTACCCCGTGAGATGGGGCAGCGTGGCGGTTTCTGCAACCGAGTTCCCTGAGTACCTGCCAGACGAGTTTCTGCTCCAATGGCTCTTCAAAGAGAGGGAGTATAGGCTCACGATTAACGAGAGAGTGTATTGTAAGCACTCGACGGCAAGCGGCGAAGAGTGTGGTGCGTTCATCGGAGAGAAGCTAGGGCCGGTGTGTGAAGTCATCGCTGAGTGCAATCTCTGCGGGAACCCTACTTGCATGTCTTGCGGCGAAGGCTTGCAGGATCCCACTACCCAGCACATTTGCACCGAGGAGGAGGTGGCTGTTCAAGACCCATTCACTGGCATGCAGCGAGGCAAGGATTATCAGCTCTGCCCGAAGTGTCAGACACCAATTAGCCTCGCGGCCGGCTGCAATCATCTTATGTGCGGCTGCGGCACGTCTTTCTGCTATATATGTGGCGTGGACATTTCTCAGACCGAGATGGATCACTTTGCTGTTGGGATGCCGTGCCCTAGGTACAACCAGCCGGGGACAGATGAGGCACTCTATGACGACGACGAAATCGAGGAGTTCGATTGGGCGCTCGACAACGCCCTTTGGGATCTGGATATGCTGCGATTCGAAGTACGACAACCCACGTCCAGGTATGAGGAATTTCTCGGGATTGCGGCAGATGCAATTGAGGCTGCTTTGACATCACAGGCGTTTCCTGTGGAGTTCGAGGACAGCGTCCAGATACTTGACGAGGTTCTAGAGGCCTACACGACTACGGCAGGCAGTCTTCGCAACCTGATGACAGCTCTTGAAAACCTGGCATCACCCGAACCTGTCACCGATCAGCTTATAGGCCCATATCATCTCTTTTTCGCCCGACATGAAGCCTATCTCGCATCTATCGAGAACAGGCTCGACGTCCTATGGGAGCCTGTGACGGATGTTCTACCTCCCTGGGTAGACAAGAGGCTCCACCGCAAACTCACCTGGCCTCGTTCCAATCGCCACGCGCACTCGACAGTCAGCGACTACTACACGAAAATGCTAGAAGAGACACAAAGTTTTCGCACTCTGTCTCATCAGCAGTTCACTTTTCACCGTCTTGCGAAAGCCGTCATGGTGCAGCTAGACCGGCACGTGGTCTACCAGGCCATCAATGACCCGCAGGTACTGCGACAGCTGGTTCAACATGCGGAAGAGGCTGCGGACATGATCGAAGAGGACGTGGAGGATGCCGAGTTTTCCGGGTGGTGGAGCAATCCGCACCTTGGTTTACGTCTAGCTGTTGAGGTCTACAGGAGCGAACGTGCTGCGTTCTTCAAGGGAGCGGAGCAGCGGTTGATGGAACTGGAAAGTCAAGAAAGAGGTGGAGGGATTCCGGCGTAAAATGTAGAATTGGAAGTTGCCAACTGCAGTGCGTAGTGAAGAGACGGGCGGTTGAATTATGCGGAAACTATCATACTATTGTTGCCAAAATGAGTCAGAACGTTTTTTTACTGGAATGCTTTGTCCGGCTGATGAAAATCAATACTTCTTATCCCCCAGGACTTCTTATCCCCCAGGACTTTTCGAAAACCAAAAAAAAAAAAAAAAAAAAAAGATAGATGAACCACATTTGATGAGATCTCCACAGTCAACTATTTGTGCTGTCATTCAGCCTTCATTCAGCGTGAATCTCCCTTTCTTGGTAGACTTGTCGGCGCATGGAACTCTGCCTGCTCCGCTCTTTCCTCCACCTGATCTCGCTCCATCATAGTGCAATGGACAGCGGAAGAATTGTCTACAGGCACATCACCTCAGGGACTCCAAGAATGCGAAATCAATTTCATTAAACAAACGCCTAAACTCCATCATCATTGGCAGCAATCTGCAGGATTGCCTTTCCATATCGCAACCGCGTATTCTGCATCGCATAGATCTTCACATTGGCATCACTCCTCTTTTTTTGTTTTTTTTTTCTTTTTTTTCACTTCCTTTTCCCCTTGGAACTTACCATCGCATTCCGCATCATCTAGACCATCCAAAGCACATTGAATTCCTCCAATCCCCACCCCTAGATCATTGCCCACAGTCGCCTACTCCTCCCCACGAGCGGGACCATCCCTCCTTCCTTCATTCCCACGCCGTACCTCCCGCACCGGCCGTCGCAGATTTCCCGCCAGATTGTGAAGATCATCCAGCACGTCGACCAGGCCATGACGCGCCTGCATCGGCAAGTCGTCCAGATGTCTCATCGCCTCGGCAAAGTCCCGTTGGGCCTCCTGCAGCAGTGCCTGGCGCATGGCGAAGTCTTCTTCGATGATGTCCGGCACGGCTGCGGCGGGGAATAGAGCGAGGTGTATGGCTGCATTGGCGTCGGCGCGGGGGCGAAGCGGGCGGAGGTTCATGGGACCGTCGAGCGGGAGCGCACGGTTTTCTCTGCCCATGGCTTCGAGGACGCCGGGTGGCATTTCGCGGTTGGGACGCTGTGCGCCCTGTTGGTTCTGTCCTCGAGCCTCGTCCTCTGCTGCTGCCCCTGGCCCGACCGGGACGTCTGGGATGGCTTCGCCGAAGAGACGTGCGAACCTGCCTCTTAGGTTCGCAATACGGTCTACGAACCAGTTGCCGCGTCCTTGAGGTCTCTGGGC
The DNA here is from genome assembly GCA_037044905.1 of Hortaea werneckii. NCBI lineage: Eukaryota > Fungi > Ascomycota > Dothideomycetes > Mycosphaerellales > Teratosphaeriaceae > Hortaea > Hortaea werneckii. The sequence continues at coordinate 60,275 of JBAOKB010000007.1, read as the reverse complement.
CGGCTGTGCTCTGGCTTCATTGCCCCTTTGACCTCCCTGATCCGCGCGAGGAGCTCGAGGGAGCACTGGTAGCCTCGGTGCTCGACGGACGTCAGCACGAGGCATGTCAGGACGAGGTATGTCAGGAAGAGGCATGTCATGACGAGGCATGTCAGGACGAGGCATGTCGGGACGAGGCATGTCGGGACGAGGCATGAAGAGGAGGTTAGGATGGTGGAACCCAGGAGGAGGGAGACCATCAACACGAGGCATAGGTCCCCTATGCACTTGTACATCGTCTGCATGACCATTCGCGAGCGCGGCGTGGAAGAGACGGAGAGCCGCATCCTCAGGTTGCCCCTGCTGGCCGAATCTCTCCGCCATCATCTCAAGCCGCGCAGCCTCACGCCTCGCGTGCCTGGCCTCGAACTGGGCATCGGCGACGATCTCTCTCTGGTGAGCGTCCAGGCGAGCGAAAGGATCGAACTGTAGAGCCCGCTCGTCCGCGCGTCTCATCCGCTGTAGAAGCTCCGCTCGAGCTGCTGCAACTTGCTCCTCGAGTCCAGCCGCAGCTCCAGGGACATCATGCCGAGCTTGCGGACGCGGGCGATTCGCCACGCCTCTCACGTCCGGGCGAGGACGGTCAGGGGCGTAGATGCCGCGTGGACCCGGCCTACCGAACATCACGCACGGCTGTCCGGGGGCGAAATGGCCCCCATAATGGGACGCTTTCTCGCCGCAGAGGAAGCAGAACTTGATCTTGTGCCTGTAGCAGCTGGGCGTCTCGCAGCGCATGACGTTGCAGCCATCGGCTTGCCAGTAGCCTACGCTGCAATCCGGACAGAGCTGGTAGTCGCGGCCGCGCTTCTGACCTTGGAAAGTGTCTTGAGAGTTGGTCGCGGATCCGTTGGCTTGGCAGGTATGCTTTTGCTGGTCGCCGTGGATGGCTTCGCGGCATGTGCCACAGGTGAGGTGGTGGCAATCGGGGCAATCGAAGGTCTTTCCCGCCGCCTCGACCTTGGAACCGAAGAAGTGATTGCAGACTTCGGTCGTCTGGTTGTTGGGACGTTGATGTTGACAATACACACGGTCGGCGGGTTGAATCTGGTACTCCTTTTCACGCTCGAGCCAGGCCGTCATAAAGTCGCTAGGTAGATACTCGAGAAAGTCTTGAGGCTTCAGCCTGTTGTCACCCCAGGTGACAGGGTAGCTGTGTTCAAACCGCAGCGCGTCGATGAACTTGACTCTCACATGTTTGTTGAAGCAGTCTGAGCAGACTGGATCACCGACAACGAGAACAGGACGGATGGTAGGTTCGCAGCAAACACTGCACTCCCCTGGTGTATGCGCCATGAGTTTTAGTTTGATCGCTTCGATGTTTGGTTGTGGGCTTGAAGTTGTTTGATCAATCCGGTCGACGAATTCGGGAATCTGGCCGATCAAGTCTTTTCGAAAGTTGCATGTGCTTTATCAAAAGCACGTCGGTCGGACAATGACATTGAAAAGCCGAGCTCAAGTATCATCTTTGTCGTGTCTTTGTGTTTGACGGCAACGCGCTTGTTCGGGTTGCTTTGTGAATATGCAGACTTGGAAGAACATTTCGGCTTAGCCTCGAGAATTGGGCAAACATTCATTCAAGGCTCAGTACTAAATCAGCCACTGGTCCATGTCAGCAGCTTCCAACTAGGTCGTTGTAATTTAGTGAATGTGGCTAGGGTGCCTCAAGTATGTTCCAATGGGTTCTTAAACAATGCATTCAGTATGCCCATGCGCTGAACGGGGCATCGACAATGTTCAACGACAAAATATGTACACCAGTGCTATCTCTTCTCAACCAGGAAAACATGAAGCGCAGCGTATCCAAGGACAAGGAACGCGCCACAGAACACGGCGAGTCCGATCGCGTCTCGCCACACGGCCAGTACATCGAAGCCGAAGCTTGACAAAATAGCTGAGCCAGGCACCTCGATGTCAAGACCATACTTCTTGTCAACAAGCGACAGGTATCGAGCTTCGTTGACAATGAGGCCCTCGAAAGCATAATGGAAGATAGAAAGCTAAGGTCGACGTCAGCATGAAACCTTTCAAAGAAAATTCTCAATCTGGATAACTTACGTCCTGCAACCACCTCACAGGCGGCGGAATCGTGTTCCGATTGAGCAAGAACCCACCAAACAGCAAGCTAAACAGCATGACGAGGACGCCAAGTAGGTTGGCAACGCCCTGGTTCCTGACACAGATGCCAATGAACAGACAGATAGCCGCAGCTGCAAGGTTGAACAAGACAATGAACAAGATGTACTTCCAGAACTCGGCCCAAGCCGGTACCAACCCAGTCATGGGGTACATAATAGCACCCATAATGAGCGGTGGCAGCAGACGCAAAGGCACAATGTCAAAGACGACCTTGGCAGCGTAGTACGCGGCAGGGTGGTAATAGCCCTTGGCCCTTTCGCGGACGAAAAGCAGCCGCTCAGGTGCGAAGACGGTCAAGCTCGTAAGCGTGCTAAAGCCGAAGAGTGCCAAGATGAAGAAGAAGAAACCGATTCGGTTCTGGAAGCCCGGCAGGTCGTCCGTGAGGCCGTAGAAGAGGAAACCGATGAAGACGGCGAGGACGATGGCGATGGCGTAGTGAGTCAGCATGAGCATCGGATTGCGGTACAGATTGCGCCAGGTACGTCGCGAGAGGATGGCGAATTGGACGTGGATCCATGGCTTGCGGTATCCTTTCACTCGCCCGCCAGAAGATTGAGGCCCGAGAGGATGTCCGTTGGCATCTGGAGGGCAGGTGGCGTTGTGGATATCTTCGCGGAGCTTGGCGGCCACATCCGAGTCCTCGTACGCATTGATCAGGAGATCCAAGTTTGTGTCTGTGCCGCCGTCGGCGGAGGGCGGTAGGTTGTGCGGATCATCTGCTTGGTGGTGCGGCTGTTGCCTCGACATCTTGACCCACTGGTTCCGGTCATCGTCACCACCGACAATGCTGTCTCCTTCACTCCGCATGCTGCCCGCAGACTGAGGCGCGGCCTTGTCCGAGGCTCCCTTGTGAGGCGTAAAGAGCTGTTGCTCCTGCTGCTGCCTCACGCTCGTTTTCCGCTTGTTCTTGGGTCTGATGTGCCCGTCTGCCGTCTCAATACTTGCGTTGCTCACGCTTTGCACCGATTTCACAGCCATTGTGGAGCTGGCCCTAGTGATTAGCCCATCACTGTTTGGCCCAGCAGCTTCCTGTACGAGATGATCGACCGGCTCATGAGGCGTGCCGGCGTGCATAGTCAGATCGACGAGGTAGTCTGCAATATTGAATCCGGGCGGACATGCGTATCCAATACTGTCGAAGTAGTTTTGGCATTTGTCGAAGGGTCCAGAGTAGACAGTTCGACCTTGAGCGAGCAATATAAGCTGATCGAACAAGGCGACGATGTTTGAACGTGGCTGGTGGATAGTGAACACCACTGTTCGGTTGTACGTCTTGACCAACGTCACAAGACATTCGACCACGTTGAAGGCGTTGTAAGCGTCCAGACCAGAAGTCGGCTCGTCCAGGAAGAGGATGCTCGGACTCGTCACTAGCTCGCAAGCGATACCAACTCGTCTCTTCTCGCCACCAGAAATGCCGCGGCCATTGCCTTCCTCTGAGCCGATGACCTGGTGCCTGATGTGATAGATACCAAGTTGCCTTTCAACATCCTCGGCCTTCTGGATCTTTGAGGCGACGCTCATGTCCTTCGGCAATCTCAGCAAAGCGGAGTCTAAGATGGTTTCGTGGACTGTCAAGGTCGGAAGCATGGTGTCATCCTGGTCAACAAAGCCGATCACCGAACGGAAGTCATCATCCAAAACCTTCTCGCCGTTGAGCCAGAAGTCACCAAGCACCGCTCCTCGTTTCTTCTTCCGCGCGAGGATGTCCAGGAAGCTCGTCTTGCCCGCACCTGAGGCGCCCATGATAGCAAGGAGCTCGCCGGGATGTACCGAGCCTGAGATGCCAGACAGGATACTCTTGCCTTTGAGATTGTACGAGACATTCTCGAAATGCATGGCCGCGGGCTTATGGTCAGCCATAAGCTTCGCATTCTCTTCCTCCTCGTCATCGCCAAGGTGAATTGGGCCATACTTGTTTGCGTTGCGTCGACTCAAAAAGAAGATAAGCAGAATGACAGCGACTACAAAGAGCGCACAGCCGGCGATTACACCCGCAATCAGTGGCGTGTTGATCTTCTTGATAGGTCGTTGGTATCCAGGCAGCTCGGTCTTGTACAAGCATTCTCCGCTATGGCAGTTGAGTGTGATACTCGGATCACCAAAGACGCTAGATATCAGCTCATTCATCGCAGGCTCGGAGAAGATACTCCCGTCAGTCGGGGAGCCGCCGTAGGTGTGTTGAGACCTGAAAGATGCAGGCCCTTTGATATCTTGGTCCAAAAAATCACCAATGTCGATGCTGTTCTCACTGCCACACAGCAGGCGTCCAGGCACGCACTTACACTGGACATTTTCGCATCTGTAGGCCGTCTTATTTCGGGTGTCCGTAGCTTCTGAACTCCACTCGCAATTATCCAAAGCGCAGTAGAAACTCTCCTGTTGGTCGACCCAAAACTGGAAGTTGCATTCGTGCCGCTCAGCATTACAGCTGAAGGTCGCCTGGGGTTTCTGAGTCTTCAACTGGTCCAAGATCTTCTTGTTGGTGATGTCACACATCTGGAAGTTCTCATTTACCACCAAGCCCTCCCTGTAGCAGACCGCTTCGTCCTCTTGCCCCGGCGGCATGAAGGGTCTACATGCCTCGTTGGTCTTGCATACATTGCAGTTGATGCCTTCCCATCCCTCATTACATTCGCACTCTTTGCCTTGTCGGGGGAGCCTGTTGCTGCCATCGACCAGTGAACCGCAGAGCGGCTCGCTGCAATCGTCGCCGCCGAAGCCCGGCGGACAAGAGCACTTGCCACTGCTCTTGGTACAGTTTGCAAACTGCTGGCAGGTGAAATCGTCAAGGTTGCAGTTGAAACATGGCGGGCAGTCGTCGGGTCTCTTATCGTAAAGGCCGAAGGGGTTCTGCTGGGGTAGTAGATCATCGTTGGTGGTGTAGAATTGATGCGTCTGTCGGCCGGCCGATGCTAACCCGGGGAGGGTCAGAAGCAGGGCGCATGACGCTGCGTATACGCCTCGCCACATGGTAAGAGTCGCGATGTCTCGTAGTGTGGTTGATACGACGTGGCTGCTTGCCGACAGTCGTCCGCGTCTAGCACCGTTCCGGGTCGGCTACGTGGCTATCATGGGTGACTTCGATGGCGTTGACGGAAAGGGGATTGAAGAATGACGGGAAGGTGTGTATCAAGAGCCAGTCACGTACAGACCAAGTCTTGGGTGTCTGTGTATCTATCAAGACAATCAACGGGTGGCGTGCAGACGAGGTGGAAGTTGGAGCTGTATGTCGGTCGGCGTCTACTTGGCCGACGCCATGCGCTCCCAGCTATGAGCTGTTCCGCCGAGAGCACGGACCTGATGTTAACGGATGCCATAGAGTGGAGTCCCGCACCTAGCTACATAGTACCTAGGTAGTCCCGCATGATGCATGATCCATCGCACGTGGCGTCGGCGACAAAGAATCAGGAACAACAACATCAACACCGATTGAGACGACTATTATCCACTGCGGCTTTAACGAAGCAATTCCCAGGTACGCGTGTTGCTGCCTACATGGTAGATCAACGCTGGTTGAACACTCTGGTCGTCTACTCGTGTTACAGGAAACCGAACTCAGGGCAACGTGAAGCTTCCAAGCCGCGGCCGGCCGTTGTAGTCATCAGGTGGATACAGTGTGCAGTACATACGAGCGCCCTACCGTTGGCGAGTACATGCCTCATTCTTAGGAGGGAGAGACTGCTTCTGTTCTTCCTACATCACTCTTCTTCTGTCATACGAAGGAAAGAAAACTTCCGATAGCACCGTTCAGGTTATTGCACTAAGACCATGGCGCCACCTCCACCTTTCCACGTCGAGCAGGTAGGTCTCTCAGAACAACACGCTCTTATGTCGAAAGTGCTCTCATGCTGCGAATGTCTCTGATAGACTGACTGAAGTGCGAAGTGGATGGACAAGTACGAGACCACCGCAAAGTACAACCTGGCTGAAACGTGTTGCGCCAGCGTCTCCATCCATGAACTTGCTTCGCTGTCTGAAACGAAGACCGAGGCCTCATCACTCATCGACCTCAACGCCATACAGACATATGGTGAGATTCGCGGAAGCTCTGCTCTCCGCCAAAACCTTGCAAGGCTTTACTCAAGCAAGTCCAGCTCGCCGCTATCTCCCGACAACATCTTAATCCAACCTGGAGCCATTGCTTCCAACTTCCTGGCCTTCTATGCCCTGCTGCGCCCAGGCGATCATGTAATATGTCAACATCCGACATACCAACAACTCTATGATGTCCCGCTCAGCCTCGGCGTTGAACGGGATCTATGGAAATGCAGGCCCGAGAACAATTGGCTACCGGATTTCGAGGAGTTGAAAGCGCTCGTAAACGAGAAGACAAGAATGATCGTCTTAAAGTAAGCCAAAAACCCTTACTGAAATTTCTAACATAATATTAATAACCACACAGCAACCCGCAAAACCCGACAGGCCAAGTCCTCCCCAAGTCGCTGATGCAGAAGATCGTCGACCTCGCCGAGAGCAAAAACATCATCATCCTATCCGACGAAGTCTACCGGCCGCTCTTCCACGGCACATCCCCCATGGACCCGGAGTTCCCACCCTCGATCCTCTCCCTGGGCTACAAGAACGCCATCGCCACCGGCTCCCTCTCCAAAGCGTACAGTCTAGCCGGCATCCGCGTCGGCTGGGCCGCAAGCCGGAACCCGGAGATCGTCGAACAGTTGGCGAGCGCGCGGGACTACACGACCATCGCCGTCAGCCAACTCGACCAGCAAGTCGCCGCTTTCGCTCTCAGTCCCGAAACGGTGCACAGCCTCCTCGGTCGCAATATCCAGCTCGCGAGGACCAACCTCGAGTTATTGGAGAAGTTCATCCTGAAACATGACGAGTACTGTTCTTGGACTAAACCCGTCGCTGGCACGACCGCTTTCGTCAAGTTCGAACGGGACGGGAAGCCGATCGATGCCAAGATTTTCTGCGAGACGCTGCAGGAGAAGACGGGCGTGATGTTCCTCCCTGGCGATTACGGGTTCGGCTCTGAGTTTCAGGGTTTCGTGCGAATTGGTTACGTGAACCGGACGGAGACTTTGAGGGATGGGTTGGAGGAGTTGAGGAAGTTTATGAGGAAGGAGTATGATGATCTCCCCGTCCTGGATTAGATGTAGTTTGAGCGAATACCAAAACCGCTCTATGCTGAGAGATCTCGTCAGCTTTTTTTTACCCCTCCGCGCTACTGTATTCCACGTTCGGTGTAGCAATACTTCCACTGTAGCAATGAGATGCTTTCGAGTCTTGTAATTTTTCTAGGAAGTTGGGGCTGCATGTGTTCTTACCTACATATCCATAGCTGCCACTATTTGCTGCATTTTCTATGTCACAATCCTCTTGCCAAGCTCCCTGCAATGTTGTGTAGTAGGAAGTAATGTCGCTCATGGTATTTTGGGGCGGCTATGGAATACCGACATTATAGGTATCTACAGATAACAACGCTCAAGTCGTCTGCACCTAGCTTTTTTCGTAAGACAACTCCAACTCATAGTCCCCATCTTCACTTGCCGTTGTTCCCATGCTTCTTAACACTTCCCTCCACGTGGCATCGCCCTTGCGAAATTCGAGTGTCTTGAGTCCGGCATCATCTGTTGATGGGTGGACGATCAGAAGCTAGTTCTGCAGCGACTGATACAGGTTACCGAACTTGCTGTACGAGGCTTTGACGGCCGGTAGTTGCCATCGTTGGAGGTATTCCTGTTCGTCCGGCTAGCATATCTCCGCCTCTCCGCCTCTCATTTTTGGCCTCCGGACCGCTTCTTCGCATGCTTGTGTAGCACGTTCGGAGGTGCTCGCTCGTAAAAGCTGTCGAATTAGTTGACAGCTCGATGTATCACCTTACCAGAACCTGCCAGGCCCCAGAGGCTGGAAGTACTTGTCCCAATACTCCTCCGTATCAGCCTGCTTCCAAACGTATATTCCACCCGCCACACCGCGTTCATCAACAGCCCAATGTCCATTTTCAACATTCTCACGCACAGTTTCCAGGAAGGCAGTGATAGCCAGCGGATGGTTATCATTGAAAGGATTCGTACCAGCCTGAAGCAAGTCATAGGATTTCTCCGCGGGCATTCCATCGCTCGTTTTGGCAAAGCCATCCTCAAAGTCAAACGGGAGAATAAGATTGCAGCCGTTTTCTTCCGGATGGCCATGGGTCCTGTGACACGTACTGAAGTAGAGCCCAGATGGACAATCCGGTACATCACGCGTGGATGGGGCATCCGGCAACATGGAGTTGTACTTGTTACTGAACCTACCGAACCACCAAATACCCTCAGTGGGGACTGTTTGGTCACCGCGGAACAGGAGGATTGGAGGTACAATGTCTTCTTCGGTCGAAACGCCAGTGAAGGGCTGGCGGATGAAGTCTTTGGAGTTTGGGATTCTGAGACCAGGAGCGATGAAATCGAAGCGTGGCCGTCGAGCTTGCGTGAGAAACTCTCGTGCGAATCCATTCGGGATCTTCCCAGCGTCAAGGCAAGCAGCATCCAGCAATCCGTAAGTTGTCTCGGCATCATCTAGCGGCAGCTTTTCCTCAATGGTTTCCACAGCCATTTCCCAACCCTCTAGCGCCTCTTCGAGATCTTTTGCAGTCCATGGGACGATTGTCCATGGCTCTGCATCGTGCGTGAGACGTTCAAGGCCAGTCAGCGGATCCCGATCTGGGCCGTGAAATACGAGCCACCCTTGCTCGTGCTGTTCGTATCTTTCACTGCCAACTTCGTTTGATATCACAGCGACCTTTTGCCGCTGGATCATTTCAATCCAGACTGAGAGGATGCTCTCGAGGTATTGCCATGGTTGATCCGGATCGAGCTCATCTTGAATATCGAGATGCATAATAGCAGAGTGGCTTCCTTGATCATACCTAGTCGTGCAAAGTGGCGTTAGCATTTAGCACTGCCTGAGCTGGACGAGAGCCTCACACTAATCCGTCTGGTTTTGTAAATCGAGAAGTACTATCGTACAGCGTGACTGTCTCGTCGTCGTCACCAAAGCAATATTCATGATTTTCGAGGGAGCAACTCAAAGCTCTGAGGTTGTAGAAGAAGTTCACGAAATCCTTGCCAGGCATACCACCGCATGGCGTCCTCGCTTTACGGTAGAATTCGACAACTGAATGGTGAAGTTTCTCTTCCGGTCTTTCGAGGCCGCAAATCTCGATGAATGGCACTGTTCCTTTCAGGAAGTCATTCTCGTCTCGATCAGACCTGACCCATGCGTGCTTCAAGATGGCGTTTTGCAGCGCTGCACACCGCTCATAGTCAAGACCATCCATCTCCCGAGGCGGATTTTCATCAGTGACTAGCAAGTGTGCAACGGCATCCAGATGTCTCGACATTCTGCAGTATGTACTAGTGCACGCTATCAGCCGTGGTAGCCAAGTCGAAGACGTCTGCGCCCCTTCAGAGTTGTTCACCAGAGCGTGAGCACTTCAGAGCGTCGTCCCAAAGCCAACGAACACGGCAAAGGTGGCAGTGGGGCAGGAGCGAGCCCATCCTGCACCGTCGCGAACGGCGTGAATTGGCCAATCTAGGACGTCACAAAATCGTGGGCGGTTGCAGAGGTCGACTCCGTGGTGCGACGCATCGCGCATTCCCGGGCGCTTCCGATGGAGCACCTAGGATATGATCGCCAGGCTGACAAAGGACCTCTCGAGACATCTATCGCAATACGTCTGTACTCGTTGACCGTTCGTCAGACAAGACACAGGCGCTAAAGCCCGTCAGGTGTACTGGAAGCCATAATGATGAGGAAAGGGCTGAGCAGCATAGGCTGGATAGTAGTTGAGAGTTGCGTACATTTCGCAGGCTGTTTCGATCATAGAACAGACGCTTTCAGATGTACGATGGGCTTGGTTTAATCCTTGCACCGATATTGATATACGAGTCACAGTGGCGGTTTCTTGGTGAACGCCATCAACGTCGATGTGGGGAAATCCACTGGTTCCAACGCAGCCTGGGGACACCATTGCCACATGTAGGCACCCACCCACACACACACCCACACACACACGAGAGCTGGACTTCTACGATCAAGCCTCGCTGGGAAACAGGAGGACAGATTGTTCTCCAACCGCCTCACGAAATGTTCGTCATCGTCCCGAGCGCGCGTGCGGCTACGCATGCTTCAGACGCAGACAGCCGCGGCCCTACACGCACGCAGAACGCATGCAACTCATGCCGTTTGCGCAAAGCCAAGGTACCTTACTCACCCCTTCACCTAGTCGTAGGTATTCGCCTACGACTTGCAACTGACGGCCCTCGTTAGTGCAATGGTTCGCAGCCGTGCAGTCGCTGCCGGACCCGGGACCTGATCTGTGTGTACTCCCGCTCAGGGAAAGATGTCCCCCCAGGTCCTCCTCTGAACCCCGAACAAGCGATCCTGTTGAGACGCGAAAACCAACGCCTGGAGCGCGCCGTACGCCGTATGGCAGGCCGCATCGAGGCCTTAGAGAACACGGGCCCCGAGGGCGAAGCCAGTGAGAGGCACGCTGCCGACCAGTCTGAGCCTCACGTCTCTGCCGACGCTTCCACTGCGACATCAGCTATCAACATCAACGACATACTAAGCAAGTATGCCCCCGAAGAGTATTCAGGCCTTGACGCAGATAGCTCACCTGCAGGCGAGGGGTCTTCAAACAGCCACGATCTACCAGCAGCCGCCCTTCAGGGTGCTGGATCGAAGAAACGACGGGTCGGCAACAGGGACGATCGCCACCAACAGGACGCCCCAATTGCCCAAGACCAAATGAATTTCCCATTTGCAATCGCCCCCGGCCCAAACTACCAGCAAATGGCTGCTGCTTTCAGCGGGCAGCACATGGGCCTCGGAAATGGCAATGGCACTGGCCATGACACTACCACCGAATCAGGACCTTTACAAGCGCGAAGCCCGGCTACTCAAGCGTTTGAAACGCTGTTGCAGATGTCGCAGCTACGTAGGGAGCAGCCCTCCTCAATGCCTACCCAAGCAGCAGCCCCACCGCACGCCACCGCCACCCCATCTAATGGTGCGCTCCCGGGTTTCGACCAATCGCTGGCCGCTCTCGAGGGCTCTGAGACGCAGCCGGCCAACGCAACTACCCAGGAACTTCTACCGGAGTCCTTTCTGGACCTGATCGATTGGGACGAAAGCTTGCAGAATTGGTACCCCTCGGGTATGGACTGGCAATGACACCCAGACCGAGCGCCGAAAAAAAAACCCGAACTAAAAGAAGAATGGGGGGAAAAAGCCGACACAAAAGGGAATACCGTGGACGATCGAATCCACTCTTGTAAATCTCGTAGTCTCGTACACGTCATTAATTTACAAAACGGTGCAGGGAGCGAGAAAACGACCTGCAATCTCACCAAGGGAAAAATAAACACCGCATGGGGAAACGCCCTTCGACCCTCGACGGGGATCCTCGAGTAGGGTCATCACCTCATCGGGAACCCTCTCAAATGAAGCGCAAAATTGCTGGGCTTCTCAATTCCCATCTCGCCCAATCGCAATCCACTGGCGGTCTCGAACATACTTCTTGCCTGACCAACGTGCGTTGAACGTCAGCGTTCTGGCGCGCTGGCGGGGACATGCGGAATCGGTTCCATCACTGCTGCGAGGGCTGCTGGGCAGCGTAAGTTCACATGCTCCAGGCTTCTGTGTTGCGATATCTTGGGCGGGTAGCTCAGGTAGCAGGACGAGGGCTGTTATGTATGGCGGGCGCCGGTGCGGCGCGCAGTAGCACGTCGAACAGATGCAGCCGCTGGACTGGCACGGTTGCGCTTGGTGCCTCGAACGCATGTAGGGCAGGAAGGTTGCACATATGCCGTCCGCGGAAGGTAACGAGCAGCCTGGACAGTATTCGGCAGTTCGCAACCATCCTTCGTCATCATCCGAGACCCGGTGCCTCCATTTTGACATCAGCCCTGGACCGGGTGCAGGGCCTTGTGAGGGTCTCTGCATCCTCACAGGGACCATGCCGTTGTCACGAGGCTCTTCCCTCTCGTCCAGATCCAAGCTCACCAGCGCGGCAGCGTTCAGCTTGTCGACCCAATTCAGAGCACTGAGGCCGTCCGCGGCAGCGAGCAGGAACTGGAAACCCTCGGCGCGGAGGCGGAAGACGTACGGTCTTTTGCTGTAATCCGGCGCCAGCCCGGCGTCGGCCCCCTGGAGGCTCAGCGGCCGTTGGCAGAGCAGGAAGCCGGAGGCCTGGCGGATGGACACTTGAGTGCCCTGCAGACAGAGAGCAACCTTGCACCAGCGACGGTGCGGCCAAGGCGACTTTGGATCTGCGAGCTCGGGCTTCAGCAGGAAATGGGCAGCGCCACTGAGCTCGTTTGAGTATTTTGGGAGTGTCGATGTGTCCGCGTCGGGGAGATACGGCGGTGGGGGAGACGAGGGAAGGGTGGTGTCCGATGTGCGGGTGGGGTGGAACGCCCGGTCATGGGTTGCCTTAAGCATCATGGCGTTTAAGCCAGGAGACACATGAGCGCGGATACGGTGTGCGGCGGGGAGAGGTGAAGCCGCCTAGTGGAATGGGTCTATATGAGATGGGCCTGGATAGAAACACTCTTCTTGCTACGTTGTGCACCCATTCGCCGCGGCCAGACAATGCCGATCCTCGCGTTAGCGAAAACATTTTGGTCATGAGTGTTGGAAGAAATGCCGCCGGTCTGCTGCCCGGGTGTGCGGCCTCATCTTCGTCTCCGCCATGATCAGGGCTCCTACATACATAGTAGACTGTCTGACTTTCCCCTTCAGTCTGGCGGCGCCGCCCTTTCGGCTGCCGGATCGCGGCGGTTGGATGGGCGGGGACGGCGGGAACGATGGATCATCGGCTCAACCGGGTTCGCCGGGCTGGAGCTTCACACGGCCACGCGCGGGAACGCTACTGCATGTCCCTGTGCAGTTACGGCCCTCTTAATCCTCCCTTCCCGCATGTTGTAAAGTGGTGATCCACTACCTCGGTGATCCACTACAGATCCACCCGTTATCGGAGCGCTAGTAAGTATTTGTATATAGTTTTTTAGTTCGGTAGATAGACATACAATTAACACGGTTTATAACTTTAATAGGTTATAAACCTAGGTAGGCGTTTGTAATGTGCTCTATAAGGAACAACCCTTTAGAGACTACTATCCGCTACTTCGAATAAACCGCTACCTTAGTAGTATACGAGCTAGCTATATATTAAAACTTATCGTATATTAGATGTAATAGATTACCTTAAAGCACCTTAATTTAATTTAAATTAAAGGCTCTCCTTCTACTACTCTAAGTTAACCCGTTTGTATTACCGCGAATCGCTTAACTAAACTAGGGGTTATTTAGAGTAAAAAAATTTAGTTATCTACTAACTACTAGCTTAATAAATATTTAAGTAGGAGAACGCTAACCTTTCTTATTTTATAATCTACCTTTCTATTCTAATTAATACCTCTACCGCAATATAACTAATATATTAAAGTACGACAATAAACGCCAAAAGTAGGCTAAACGGGACTCTAGCTAAGTATATAGAGATAAGAACCTTAAAAAGGTTAAGAAATAGAAAAGAGAGAGTAAGCGCTATCGTTAATAGGAGAAGAAGGCTTAGCGTAAGGCATAAGAAGTACATATAAAGTTATAATAAGAGACTAGCGGATCTACTATCCCTTAGGGAATGTTCTCGTTACTCGAGAATATTAATATACTAGGATATTAACAACTAGAGTACCTTAAGCGCGATAGGGAGCAAGGTAAGAGTAATAATAGTAAAGACGACAGTTATCTAATTAATACTTAAAGGTCTATACTCCCTAAAAAATCTAACTATGTTTACTAAGAGGGGAATTCCTCTATAAAAGCACCTTAAACTAAGGTAAACTTGGTTATATAAGATATAGATTAATTCGACTTAGAAATTACGACCTATTAAGATCTATCCTAGACCCCTATAGAAAGTACTATATCCTTTAACAAAGCTAGCGACTAGCTACGCCTACCGCTAGCGATATATTAAATTAACCTATAACGTTAAACCAAATTTTACGCGACTCTATCGAATTCTTCCTTATATATGTTACGAACACTATATACCGGAGGAGTACATGTTAGTATGCTTAGTAGGGAACTAAGGCACGGGACAGAGCAAGAAAGGTCACGTGACAAGAGTCACGGGAAATGCTTAGTAGCGCTTAGCGCTTAGTTACGACTAAGCAAAGGGGAGCAAGAGAGCAGCGATTAGTAGTGCTTAGTACTTAGGATTAGCGGAGCACGACTAAGCAACGGAGCACGTTGCATAAAGACACGAATCTCTTATGTATATAACTAGGCACGTTTCTCGTTAGGAGTTCGTGTGTTTAACTTATGTTGCAATCCGACTGTTAGGTAGAGAACCAACAGCCTTGTTACAATTAGTTATCCTACAACCTAGTTGTCTTAACACATTTGTTCCAAAGAGCTCTAAACCCGTGACACTACTTCGTAGGGTCGCAACACTTTAAACACCCTTAAGGAACTTTGTACCTTAGACAACAATGGCTCTATCCGAGAACCGAGACACTAGCGTTTAGCAACGTACTAACGACAACAATATTAAAGTCGCTAAACCGGACTACTACTATAGCGATCGATCGAAGCTCGACGACTAGCTTAACTAGATAGCACTTTACTTTCGTTTCGAAAACATTACTTAGGATCCTAAGAAGACCTTACTTGTATCCTCTTACCTTAGGGGACAAGTCTAACAATGGATTCGACCTAGACTGCATGAAGTCTTGCATTAGAACATCGACACTAAAGGGATCTTTAACAGCTGGGATAACTATGTTAAAGCTATTCGAAACATCTATGGATTAAGTAACGAAAAACAAGTCGCTATCCGAGTTATCTAACACTTGAAACAAAAAACGTCTACTTCTTAGTACACCGCTAAGTTTAGGGAGTATTTAGGCAAGACTAGTTAGGATAACCAAGCCTTACTTACTATGTATTACACTAGACTTAAGGACGACGTCAAGGATAAACTTATACGCTTAGGTGCATCTCACGACACTCTCGAACTAATGATTTAGGATGCTATCGAAATTGACGATAGGCTCTACGAGAGGAAGATAGAAAAACGCTACAATAGATAGTATCGCGGACGATCTGGCTACAACTCTACTAGCTAGACTAGAGGGTCTCGTCGCGATCCTAATGCTATGGAATTAGATATTATCTAACGCAAGCCAAGAGGAAGAGGCATGCGCGGAGCTAAGGGTAAAGGGAAGTTCCAAGCGAACAGCAACAGAGGAAAGAAACGAGAAGGACCGGAGTGCTACAACTGCTACAAGATAGGGCATTACGCACGAGATTGCCGCGGACGAAAGGTGCGACCGCAGGAGTAGCTCAACATAATGCTAGTAAAGGAACCCATCGACGAAACAAACGATGGACGAGGCGCCTACGATGTATCGAAACTCGTTAAGGAACCAAAGACGGAACCAGACCATAAGGCTATACATTGGACGGGTTGCTACGACGACTATTGCAAAACCCATAAATTAGACAAGCAAGCAAGTGGTTACTATCCCAAGAAGCCGCGCAAGGCTAGGATGGAATTCAACATAATGATATAGAGGCAGCCATTATAGCAGAAGAGAGACGTAGGAAATTCCTAGAGAGGAAGGTCTCTACTACTATTTAATTGGGAGGACACAACTCTGCAAGAAAATACACCCCCCGAGTAGGAAGAAGAACTGCTAGAGGAAGAAGAATCTCTACTAAACAACGATACCGAACCAGAACTCACGGGACTAAACCTGGAACAACTACAAATGATTGCACCAACAGTCGTAGTAGTAGACGACAGCTCATCCGAGGAGGAGTACACCGACGACGATGAACCCGATGACCTCAAACTGTACCGTTTCGAAGTATTAGGGGCAGGGCTAGCTAAAAGGATAATCCTCTTCATCGCGAACCAATTCGAAACCGTATTCCTACAGATCCAAGGGAAACGACGACTGCACCCGATCGAATTCGACAACATGCTCGACCGATTAAGAGCAATGTTTTGGACCTACAGACTCGTTAACGTAGATTACGATGCAGCAGCATACGTACTAGATCGACCACTAATTGGAAGCACGTTCCAACCCGATGGAAGCTACATTATACCTAATAGAATCCACATTCTAAGGAAGATTAGAGAACGAATCCGAATTGTTAAAGGACGACTCTATAAACTGCATCGGATCTAGGAAGCATATTAAGAAGACCTTATATCGTTGGAGGCAATAAGACACAAATTAACTAAGTTAGCAAGCCAATAGGAAATGAGACCTATAGGGCAACTAGTACAATTACTAATATAGAGAAACATAATACTAGGGCACGTTAAAGCTACTATTAAGGGACAAATCAAAGTATTAATGACACAAGGAAAGGTTATCCTAGGCCCACGACACGGACCCCTTAATTAGGAAGTCTGTCTCGAGGATGCTAACTTACTAGGATACTACTCAAAAAACGAAGGATCCCTACCGACAGGAGCAGTCGCTAGGAAGTAAACATTATCGAAGCTCCTACAGCATTAGTAGCACCGGTATTCCGTACCAAATGCATTGTTAATAGACACGCAACACAAGCTATAATCGATTCCGGAGCTAGCGGAAACTTTATATCGACTAGCTTTATCTAGCGAAACGGGATCGCTACCCGACAAAAGAAAGACGGCGGATACGAGTTAATGGTCGCAGATGGATCATCCCTATCCGAAGTAGACAGCGAAACAATGCCGCTAGTCCTAGCTATCTAACAGCACTACGAGATTGTTAGCCTAGATATCGTTAACATGGCTAGTTACGATGTCGTAATAGGGACACCTTGGTTGGAAAAGCACAACCCTCTAATAGATTAGAGGAAAAGAGTACTTAAGTTTAAGCGATGCGGTTGCGTTACCGACATCTACCCTACGCATCGACAGCGTACGATAGTAGATAAGGAAAGACAGTTCTATGAATTAGAACGTCAACCGATAACATACTCCGATAGAAACGGCAAGGAGATAGTCTCTACAGACACTAAGCTAGCCTAGCTAGGTCACAAGGTAAGAGATAAAGGGAGAACTAACGCACCTCTAGAGATCCCTAAAGAGTTTAAGAAATAGAAACCGCTCTTCTAGGAAGAGGAAGGATTAGCCGCCTTGCCTAGACATTAACCATGGGATTACCGAATACAACTTTAGCCCGGCAAAGATCTACTATAGGGGCTACTATATAGGTTATCCGAAAAAGAGCTCGAAGAGCAACGACGATGGCTAAAAGAAAAGAGCGACAAAGGATAGATAGAGAAATCCCAATCGCTAGCCGCTTTACTAGCAATGTTCGTTCCAAAGAAAGGAGGAAAACTACGAATGGTAATCGACTATCGACGACTTAACGAAGTTATAGTCAAAAATCGATATCTACTACCTAACATCGAAGAAATGCAAGATCGACTTACTAGAGCAAACTAGTACTCAAAGATCGATCTACGAGACGCATTCTACGCAGTACGAATGGCTAAGGGAGAAGAATAGAAGACAGCTTTTAGGACACGCTACGGACTCTACTAATTTCGAGTCATGCCAATAGGACTTACGAACGCCCTAGCAACGTGTTAGCAGCTCGTTAACGATGTACTACGAGACTTACTAGACATTACCGTTATAGCATACGTTAATAACATCTTGATCTTTACCCGAGGAAGCCGAGAACAACATACTAAAGACGTACAAGTAGTGCTAGAACGACTTAGCACAGTGGACTTTAAGACCGCACCCGAGAAATGTGAATTCTACAAGAAAGAAATCGAATTCCTAGGATTCATTATTAACACTACTAGAATTAAGATGGACCCGAAGAAAGTACAATCCATTAAGGAATAGCTAACACCGAAGACTGTTACGGAAATCCAAGCCTTTCTAGGACTCGCAAACTATAATAGGAAGTTTGTCGAAGAATATTCTAAACTCGCAATCCCACTTACAAGCCTTACGAAAAAGGACACTAAGTTTGTGTAGACAGAGAAGTAGGAAAAGGCATTCTAACAACTTAAACAAGCATGCACGAAATTACTAACACTTATGCTGTTCGATACAAAGAAACTAGTACAAGTCGAAACCGACGCATCCGATTTAGCGATAGGTGCTTGCCTTACTTAGGAGCATAATAGCAAAAGACACCTAGTAGCGTACTACTTAAGGAAGATAACGCTAGCGGAACAGAACTATAAGATTTATAACAAAGAACTGTTAGCGATTGTTGCAGCATTGCGACACTAGAGAGTTTACTGCGAAGGAGCTATAGGACTAACGATATACACCGACTACAAGAACCTTTAATACTTCACAACTACTAAGGATCTATCGCGTCGACAGTGTAGATGGTTAGAGCTACTCGGACAATACAAGTTCGATATCTAGTATACACTAGGAAAAGACAATGGGCGCGCAGATACGCTAAGCAGACGAAGCGACTACATGGAAGGCAAAGAGCAAAACTTAAAAGCAATGCTTAAAGTGAACAGAGACGGAAGCCTTACTACGAACACATAGGAGTTTAACCACATACTCCGGGTTCTACGAGATGAACAAGAAGAATTCCATATTAAACATGGGAAATACCAAGCTCTACTAGAAAAGGAACACGAATGTATTAAAGACTACTATAATAGCTAAACCATAGGACACCTAGGAATTACGAGGACAATCGACTTAATTAGACGGAACTTTGCTTTCCTACAGATGCGGAAAAAGGTCACCGATTACATTAAACAATGCGATAGTTGCTAAAAGAACAAGGCATCACGACATGCGAAGTACGGCAATCTCTAATTCCGAGAACCCTCGGACACGCCATAGAGAGAAGTTACGATAGACTTCATTACCAAATTACTAGCATCCAAGGACCTAGCTACCGGAGTGATTTATGATTTAATACTTGTTATGGTAGATACCTTGACCAAGTACGCACATTTTATACCGTGCAAGGAATTAATGACAGCTATAGAACTCGCATACCTCGTACTAGACAGGCTTATTAGACATTATGGAATTCTAGAGAGTTTTATTACCGACAGAGATAAGCTATTTACATCGAACTTCTAGAAATCTCTTATGGGACAGATTAGAATTAGACATAAACTATCGACGGCATTCTACCTAGAAACAGATAGTTAGACTAAAAGGACAAATTAGTTACTCGAGGCATACTTACGGCACTATGTTAACTTTGCACAAAACAATTGGGTTGCATTACTACCGATGGCACAACTAGCATTAAACAATAATGCTTTAGAGACAACGAAAGAATCGCCATTTTTTCTTAATTACGGAAAGACACCCAACCTGTTCATGGAACCAAGAACGTTAGTAAAAGCCGACAAAGCTATAGTTATGGCAGGAGAATTGCAAAAGGCGCATAGAACTGCCCAAGACGCAATCCGACACTCGCAACAGCGAATTTAGAAGCAGCAGTTTAAAGAATCAAAAACGGCACCTTAGCTTAAGAAGGGGGATAAGGTATATCTTCTAACGAAGAACCTAAAAACAAAGCGGAAAACGAAGAAACTAGATCACGTTAAAGTCGGACCATTTTTGATTGCCGAACAGAAAGGCGTAGTTAGCTACCGACTCGAACTTCCACTAGACGCCAAAATCCATCTAGTATTCCATGTATCCTTGTTAGAACCCGCACACCCCAACGCCACGCTGCAAACTACGTTCCATTACTAGGAACAAGAAGACGACGAATACGAAGTCGAAAGGATTATAGACTACGACAAGAAAAGTTAGCGATACCTCATCAAGTGGAAGGGATATCCTAGCGACGAAAACACATGGGAACCACTTACTAATCTCAACTGCTCGAAGATGCTACGCTAGTACCACCGACGTCGTTAAGGAAACCATTCCAAAAATCGTCCGTAGTACCCTCTAGGGCGTTCCAAGTAAGGGGGTTTAAGGCGAGATCGGGACCAGGGTCTTTAGGAGGGAAGTTAGGCAGTAACGTCTCTAGACCATTCTCCTGTTGCTCTTGGAGCTCGATGTTCCGTTCCTTAACCGAAATGGCTTTACCCTCTTTGGTCTCTAGAGCATCCAGCTGTTTCCGAAGACGCATCTCCTTCGATAAGGACCGGTTCGCCTCCGCCTAAGCTTCCACAACTCGTTGCTAGGCCATCACAGCCTTAGTACGTGCGGACTCCATAGCCTTACGCAGGCGCTCCCGCTCACGGCGAAGACGAGAGAACTCGTTCTCGGTGACCCGAACATCGCATTCGGAGATGTTACGACGAACACAAGAAGCACACTTGCTAGACCGAAT
Organism: Hortaea werneckii; assembly: GCA_037044905.1. Taxonomy (NCBI): domain Eukaryota; kingdom Fungi; phylum Ascomycota; class Dothideomycetes; order Mycosphaerellales; family Teratosphaeriaceae; genus Hortaea; species Hortaea werneckii. Next base: position 39,780 of record JBAOKB010000007.1, on the reverse strand, counting down.
GTGCACCTTGCAGACGCGACCGGATTGTCGACATTGGGAACATTTGCGAACCATGTCCAAAACCGAGCCGTTAGAGTCAATAAAGTTGAAGAGTTCGTGACGACGAGTAGTCGAGGATTTCTTTGATTTGGGCATCGTTGTTTAGACAAAGGAAGGAAGACTAACCCAGAGAAATAAGCTCGGGACGAGCTAAACCTAGAAGGGGGATAGTGTTACGAACACTGTATACCGGAGGAGTACATGTTAGTATGCTTAGTGGGGAACTAAGGCACGGGACAGAGCAAGAAAGGTCACGTGACAAGAGTTACGGGAAATGCTTAGTAGCGCTTAGCGCTTAGTTACGACTAAGCAAAGGGGAGCAAGAGAGCAGCGATTAGTAGTGCTTAGTGCTTAGGATTAGCGGAGCACGACTAAGCAACGGAGCACGTTGCATAAAGACACGAATCTCTTATGTATATAACTAGGCACGTTTCTCGTTAGGAGTTCGTGTGTTCAACTCATGTTGCAATCCGACTGTTAGGTAGAGAACCAACAGCCTTGTTACAATTAGTTATCCCACAACCTAGTTGTCTTGACACATTTGTTCCAAAGAGCTCTAAACCCGTAACACTACTTCGTAGGGTCGCAACAATATAACAAAATGTTCGCGCCGATAGTTACCCTTTCGACTTAGTTATAAAACTCTCTAGCCCTTTAAATTAGACCTTATAGTACGACTAGTACCGTATAGCCGTATAGAGGATAGGTATACTTAAGATCTTTACTAGAGAGAGTCGATTGCCGACCCTTACTAGGAGTAAACTAGATTATATCTATAACGAATTTATAAAGCTCGTCGCTTACCTCGAAAAACAAGACGAGATCTTGCTTAGCTTAATTAAATCTAGCTACGAGCAGTATATAGCGAACAAACTTAATAAAGCTACCTCTGTTTATAAAGCTATTAGTATACTAGATAATAAGTATACCGCAACTAGCGTCGATATTAGTATTTCTAAGTACTCTTATCTTATCGACTACTCCTTTAACTAGGTAGATAGTTACTCCTCCTTCGTTTAGGAATTTACGAAGCGCTTCGAAGACTTTAACTGCTTACGGGGTAACCTAGTACTAGAAGAGACTTAAAAGAGTCTCCTTTTCTTAAGAGCTCTAGGTACTTAATTTAGTAATTAGATTGCGACTAGCTAATATTAGAAGATCGTAGGCTTTAGAGAAGGCAAGAAGATTAGCTTCGACGAGCTAGAGTAGAAGGCATATAATCGATAGATATTAATTAAAAATAGTAAAAGTTAAATAGCTATAGAGTACTCGCGCTCCTTTATAGCTAAGACCTTATTTGCGGCCTCGATTAATAATTAGTATATGTTACACCTAAATACTTAGCCTTTATATCTAAATAGCTAACACTATATTTAAAATCTATATCTTCGACCCGATAATAACTAGAGAGCGCTAAAGAGGAAGGCTACTAGGCCTAATACTAGATTAAATCGGGAGCTAAAGCGACAAAATACCTCGTTAATAGCCTAACTAGGGGGTATTAAATACTTTACTAAGGACGGGGATAGTCTCGAGCAACTAGAATTAAATTTCGTTACTCCTTAGGTCTATAGCTTTGCTATAGTACTACGCTATAATAAAACCGACTAAAAGCTCTTAAGGCTAGGAACCCTTAATTAGGTTATTAACTCTAGATCCGAAGCTTATATCTACTCGAACTACGCTCTCTTCGAAGACTTTAGAGAACTCGAACATCTAATTAAAATAAGCGGCGTAGGAACTAGATATACTACTAACGGCGCTAGAATAGTTAGGCTAATTACGCTAGATTTTGCTAGACAGCCTTATTAATTACTACTTTATAATGTACTCTAGGTTCTAAAGTTAGGGGTAAACCTTCTATTAATAGACTAGATAACTAATAGAGATTTAACCCTAATAATTAGCCGGAACTAGTACCTCTTTTAATAACCTAATAGAGATGTCTTAGTATATAGAAGGCGAGTACATTCGCTATAAGTGTTAAGCCTCTTAATAGTAAGGTCCTACTATATAGGATAGAACCTCGATTTAGTAGGAGCCTTCTTTACTAGAGTAGACGTCTACGCCTATCTTAATAAGAACTCGACACCTCTAGTTCCTCTCTCTTACTAGTACTAAAGGCTTAGACACCTAAATGTTAGAGACCTCTAATACCTACTTAAATTAATTAGGGTAAAGTATATTAACGAGAACTTTAGCTACTATACGTACCGACTTAGAAAGTCGTAACGACAATTTAAGCAATTAGTACCTATACGATAGACTAAACGACTCGAGATAATCTATATAGATCTCGGTAGACCGCTAGTTTATTTACTTACTAGTAAAATCTACTACCTAATTATAGTTAACGACTTTACCTAGATAAAGTAGACCTATTTACTAAAAACTAAGACATCGCGAGAAGTTTTTATAGCTATTAATAACTTTCGAACCCGTATACGCACTTAATTTAAGCTAGAAGTTTAGGCAATCTATATAGATAGTAGTAGCGAGTTTAAGGGAATTGTCGCTATAGTAGTAAGATCCTCTAGTATCGTACTACTAATTACGGCTCCCTACTAACCTAACTAGAATAGAGTATCTAAACGTACGTACTAGACCCTCTAGAATAAGATACGCTACTTCTAGATTAATAGAGGTCTTAATATAATTCTATAGCTAAAGTTGCTTAAGGTAGTAGTCTTCCTAGCTAATCGACGACCTACTACTGCCTTAGCTAGCTATAAGACTCTATATAAAGCATAGTATAGTAATCTACTAGATGTCGATTTTATTCGAAAGGTTAGGTATCGAGCCTTTAAGGTAGTATTAGTTAGTAAGTTCCTAAAGAAGTACGACGAGCGCGCGTATCTCTAAATCGTCGTAGGCTTTAAGGGACATAACCTTTACCGACTATAGGACCCTATAAGTAGGAAGGTTAAACGTGCTAAGGAGGTACTATTCGATAAAGACGTTCGACTTAATTATTAAAGTCTCCTATTACCTACAAGATTTCTAGAGTACAACTTAAACGATAGTATTAAATAGTCGCCTAAAGAGATCCTACCTACCCCTAGAGGGTATCTAAACCTTAGCTATACTAGACTCTCTAAAGCAACATAAGAGTAGACTTACTTTAACCTCCAAAACCGAGTAGAGCTAGAAAATAGATACCTACTTCTAGAGTATAATTAGCTAGTATCTACGGTTAATATATATCCTTTAAGCTATGCCCTATACTACAAGCTACTAGATAACGAGTTGTTAATTCGTGCCTTTACTACTCTCGACCCTATAGATACTAGGAGCCCGATAGAGGATAAGCCCTCTAACAAACCGCTAAACGCTAATTTAATTAAGTAGGATCTAGTTGTTCCGCGAACTTACTAAGAAGCTATAGATAAGTTAAACCCTTTTTACATCTAGTAGAAGTAGGCTATCGAGAGTAAGCTTTAATTACTAGTAGAGAACAATACGTAGACTATTGTTAGCGACTTAGAACTTAGCTCCCTAGTACTTACTAGAAGGTAGGTGTTTATACTAAAAGGGACTCTTAAGGGTATATTAAGCGCTTTAAGGCCCGCTAGGTAGTTCGCGGCTTCGAGTAGTGTAAGGGGATTAACTTCTATAAAACCTTCGTAGCCGTTATAAAGCTAATAAGTTACTAAATTTTGTTTGTACTTGTATTAAAGTTTGGCTAGGACATTTATTAAATGGACGTAAAGACTACTTTCCTATACGGCAATATTTAAGATAAGGTATATATTATACTACTACCTAGTAGAGAGGAGTAAGGGAAGTACTACAAATTAAATAAGGCGCTCTACGGATTAAAACAGGCTCCCCGAATCTAGTACTAGACTTTAACTAAGGTACTCTAAGAAATAGACTTTACTATATGCCTATTCGACTATACTATCTTTAAATAACAAAGTACTAGAGTATACCTACTAGCTTACGTCGACGACTTATTAGTTACTAGACTAGATCTAAGTTAAATCTAGGGGGTAAAGGAAGAGCTATTACGCTAGTTCTTAATAAAAGACATAGGAGAATACAACTTCTTCCTTAGAGTCTTAATTACCTAATCCGAGGGTAAGATACGATTAATATAGGAGTTATACTAGAAAGGAGTATTAGAACGGTTTAGTTAGTCTTTATTAAATCTAACTACTACGCTAATAGATGTCTCTACAAAGTAGGAGCCTACGCCTAAGAGTAAGGTACTAATAAGTAGAGAGATTATAGAGTATTAGGCTTAAGTTAGTTCCCTTATATATAGTATAATAAGCACGAGACCTAACCTTGCCTTCGCTATATCTATAGCTAGCCGTTTCTACTCTAAGCTGTCTATTACTTACTAGACAAGGATTAAGCGTATACTTAAATATATAAATAGGATATTAGGTACTAGTCTCGAGTACGATAGAATAGATAAGCTAATTAGCTATACTAACGCTAAATACGCGGGCGACCGCTTAGATAGTAAGTCTATCGGAGGTTATATCTTCCTCTATAGAGGAGCTACTATATCATAGTAATATAAGAAGTAAACTACTATAGCTCTATCTATAGTAGAGGTAGAGTATACTACCCTATACTATGCTAAACGTAAAGCTTAGTAGCTCTGTAACATGTTTAGTTTCTTTAGATCTAACTATAGGGAAAGGCTAGTACTAATATGTTGCGACCCTACGAAGTAGTGTCACGGGTTTAGAGCTCTTTGGAACAGATGTGTCAGGACAACTGGGTTGTGGGATAACTGATTGTGACAAGGCTGTTGGTTCTCTACCTAACAGTCGGATTGCAACATGAGTTGAACACACGAACTCCTAACGAGAAACATGCCTAGTTATATACATAAGAGATTCGTGTCTTCATGCGAGCATGGTGAGCATTTCTCGTCTTGCTCGCTAGTGTCCCCTCTCTTGAGGCGAGCATGGTGAGCATTTCTCGTTTTGCTCACTCACGTGACCTTCGGTTCGTGATTCTTCAGGAGATGGTTCCGTTTAGCCATGTCCATCCCGTTAGCGTCCGTCTTCTCTTATCCAATCGCTCCGTCTGTCTCACGTGTTCGTAACACTACCCCCCTTCCATTCTAGCTTCGTCCCTGAAGCTTATAGGGTGGTCATCCCCACAACTTAGTCTTCGTCATGGCTTCCCGATCTCATCAAGACCGCCTGAAAAAGGCCGCGACCATCCTTTCCTTTCGTTTCGAAAACCCTTGTCCTTGTGACCACTGCTGTGAAAGGAACAAGACTTGTTTCATTATGCCTTCCGGTGGAAAATGCGCCGAGTGCGAGCTCCGTGGTCGTCCTTGTGTTGTGTCTTCGTGGGAGGCGCTGGACCGAGCTAGTGACAACCTTTCCTCGAAGATTTCAGAGGATGAGAAAAAGGTGGAACAACTGTTGGACGAGTTGGATGAGGTTCGTCGTCGTCTAGTCCGCAACCGCAAGGTTCAAGAGCAGAACAATACTCGTTCGCAAGAGAAGTGGGATTGTTTGCTGCGCGGACTGGAGACTTCTGAGCAACCTGCTCAATTCCAGGACTTGGCTGCCGTGGATTTTGGTTTCCAGCTTCAGAACGAGCCTTCGCCTTTTACCTTTGACTTCCAGAATGGAAGCGCTTCAGGAGTTTCCGGCAGTTGAGATTAGTAAGTGGTTCCCATGTATTTTCATCGCTGGGATATCCTTTCCACTTGATGAGATATCGCTGACTCTTCTTGTCGTAGCTAACAATCTTTTCGACTTCGTATTCGTCGTCTTCTTGTTCCTGGTAATGGAACGTTGTTTGCAGCGTGGCATTGGGGTGTGCGGGTTCCAACAAGGATACATGGAATACTGGATGGATCCTGGCGTCTGGTGGGAGTTCAAGTCGGTAGCTGACTGCTCCTTTTTGTTCAGCAATCAAAAATGGTCCGACTTTGACATGATCCAGTTTCTTCGTTTTCCGCTTTGTTTTTAGGTTCTTCGTCAGAAGATACACCTTATCCCCCTTCTTAAGCTGAGGTGCCGTTTTTGATTCTTTAAATCGCTGCTTTCGGATTTGCTGTTGCGAATGTTGGATTGCATCTCGGGCAGTTGCGTGTGTCTTTTGCAATTCTCCTGCCATAACTATAGCTTTCTCGGCTTTTACTGACGTCCTTGGTTCCATAAACAAATTGGGTGTTTTTCCGTAATTGAGGAAAAATGGTGTTTCCTTTGTTGTTTCTGAAGCATTATTGTTTAATGCTAATTGCGCCATTGGTAATAGTGCAACCCAATTATTTTGTGCAAAGTTGACATAGTGCCGTAAGTATGCCTCGAGTGACTGATTTGTCCTTTCAGTCTGACCATCTGTTTCTGGGTGGAATGCCGTGGATAGTTTATGTCTGATTCCAATCTGTCCCATAAGAGATTTCCAGAAGTTCGATGTAAATAGCTTATCTCTGTCGGTAATGAAACTCTCTGGAATTCCATGATGTCTGATGAGCCTGTCCAGTACGAGGTATGCGAGTTCCATGGCTGTCATTGATTCCTTGCACGGTATAAAATGTGCGTATTTGGTCAAGGTATCTACCATGACAAGTATTGAATCATAAATCACTCCGGTAGCCGGGTCCTTGGATGCCGGTAATTTGGTAATGAAGTCCATCGTGACTTCTCTCCATGGTGTATCCGAAGGTTCTCGGAATTGGAGATTGCCGTACTTCGCATGTCGTGATGCTTTGTTCTTTTGGCAACTATCGCATTGTTTAATGTAGTCGGTGACCTTTTTCCGCATCTGTGGGAAAGCAAAGTTCCGTCTAATCAAGTCGATTGTCCTCGTAATTCCTGGGTGTCCTGTGGTTTGGCTATTATGGTGGTCTTTGATGCATTCGTGTTCCTTTTCCGGTGGAACTTGATATTTCCCATGTTCAATAGGGAATTCTTCTTGTTCATCTCGTAGAACTCGGAGTATGTTATTAAACTCCTGTGTATTCGTGGTAAGGCTTCCATCCTTGTTGACTTTGAGCATTGCTTTCGAATTTTGCTCCTTGCCTTCCATGTAGTCGCTTCTTCTGCTCAGCGCATCTGCGCGCCCATTGTCTTTTCCTGGTGTATACTGGATATCGAACTTGTATTGTCCGAGTAGCTCTGACCATCTACACTGTCGACGCGATAGATCCTTGGTAGTTGTGAAGTATTGAAGGTTCTTATGGTCGGTGTATATCGTCAGTCCTGTAGCTCCTTCGCAGTAAACTCTCCAGTGTCGCAATGCTGCAACAATCGCTAACAGTTCTTTATCGTAGATCTCGTAGTTCTGTTCCGCTGGCGTCATCTTTCTCGAGTAATACGCCACTGGGTGTCTCTTGCCATCGTGTTCCTGAGTGAGGCAAGCACCTATTGCTAAATCGGATGCGTCGGTTTCGACTTGTACTGGCTTCTTCGTATTAAACAGCATGAGTGTTGGTGACCGTATGCATGCTTGCTTGAGCTGCTGGAATGCCTTTTCTTGCTTCTCTGTCCACACGAACTTGGTGTCTTTCTTCATAAGACTTGTAAGTGGGATTGCGAGTTTGGAGTATCGTTCGACAAACTTCCTGTTGTAGTTTGCGAGTCCTAAAAAGGCTTGGATATCCTTAACTGTCTTTGGCGTCGGCCATTCCTCAATGGATTGTACTTTCTTCGGGTCCATCTTGATTCCAGTAGTGTTGATGATGAATCCTAGGAATTCGATTTCCTTCTTGTAGAATTCACATTTCTCGGGTGCGGTCTTGAAGTCCACTGTGCTAAGTCGTTCTAGCACTGCTTGTACGTCTTTGGTGTGTTGTTCTCGGTTTCCTCGAGTGAAGATTAAAATGTCATCGACATACGCTATGACAGTGATGTCAAGCAGGTCTCGTAGTACATCGTTGACGAGCTGCTGACATGTTGCTGGGGCATTCGTAAGTCCCATAGGCATGACTCGAAATTGGTAGAGTCCGTAGCGTGTCCTGAAGGCTGTTTTCCATTCTTCTCCCTTGGCCATTCGTACTGCATAGAATGCGTCTCGTAGATCGATCTTCGAGTACCAGTTTGCTCCGGTGAGTCGATCTTGCATTTCCTCGATGTTGGGTAGTGGATATCGGTTCTTGACCGTGACTTCATTAAGTCGTCGATAGTCGATTACCATTCGTAGTTTTCCTCCTTTCTTTGGAACGAACATTGCTGGTGAAGCGGCTGGTGATTGGGATTTCTCTATCCATCCCTTGTCACTCTTTTCTTTCAGCCATCTGCGTTGCTCTTCGAGCTCTTTCGGATAACCTGTATAGTGGCCCCCATGGTGGATCTTTGCCGGGCTGAAGTTGTATTCGGTGATCCCATGGTTGATGTCTAGGTAAGGCGGCTAATCCTTCCTCTTCCTGGAAGAGCGGTTTCCATTTCTTAAACTCTTCAGGGATCTCTGGAGGTGCGTTAGTTCTCCCTTTATCTCTCACCTTGTGACCTGGCTGGGCTGGCTCAGTGTCTGTGGAGACCATCTCCTTGCCGTTTCTGTCGGAGTATGTTATCGGTTGACGTTCTAATTCGCAGAACTGTCTTTCCTCATCTATCATCGCACGCTGTCGATGCATAGGTTGGATGTTGGTAACGCAACCACATCGCTCAAACTTGAGTACTCTTTTCCTCCAATCTATCAGAGGGTTATGCTTTTCCAACCAAGGTGTCCCCATCACGATGTCGTGACTGGCCATGTCAACGATATCCAGGCTGACAGTCTCGTGGTGCTGTTGGATAGCTAGGACTAGCGGCATTGTTTCGCTGTCCACTTCGGATAGGGATGATCCATCTGCGACCATTAACTCGTATCCGCCGTCTTTCTTTCGTCGGGTAGCGATCCCGTTTCGCTGGACAAAGCTGGTCGATATAAAGTTTCCGCTGGCTCCGGAATCGATCATAGCTTGTGTTGCGTGTCCATTGACAATGCATTTGGTACGGAATACCGGTGCTGCTGATGCTGTGGGAGCTTCGATAATGTTTACTTCCTGGCGACTGCTCCTGTCGGCAGGGATCCTTCGTTTTTTGAATAGTATCCTGGCGAGTTGGCATCTTCGAGACAGACTTCCCAATCAAGGGGTCCATGTCGTGGGCCTAGGATAACCTTTCCCTGTGTCATTGATACCTTGATTTGTCCTTTGACAGTGGCTTTGACGTGCCCTAGTATCATGTTTCTCCATATCGGTAATTGTACTGGTTGCCCGATGGGTCTCATCTCCCATTGGCTTGCTGACTCAGTCAACTTCTGTTTCATTGCTTCTAACGATATGAGGTCTTCCTGATATGCTTCCTGGATCCGGTGTAATTCGTGGAATCGTCCTTTGACTACTTGTATTCGTTCTCTGAGCCTTCTTGGGATATGGATTCCGTCAGGCGTGATATAGCTTCCATCAGGTTGAAACGTACTTCCAATCGGTGGTCGTTCTTGTACGTATGCTGCTGCGTCGTAGTCAACGTTGGCAAGTCGATAGTTCCAGAACATTGCTCTAATCCGATTGAGCATGTTGTCGAATTCGATCGGATGAAGTCGTCGCTTTCCTTGGATCCCGGGGAATACATTTTCAAGCTGGCTCGCGATGAAGAGGATCATTTTCTTGGCTGGTCCTGCTCCTGAGACTTCGAAGCGATACAGTTCGAGGTCATCGGGTTCATCGTCGTCGGTGTATTCTTCCTCCGACGAGCTATCATCTTGTGCTGCAACTGTTTGCGCAATCATCTGTAGTTGTTCCAGGTTTGGTCCCGTTAATTCTGGGGCGATATCGTTATTTTGTGGAGATTCTTCTTCCTCTAGCAGTTCTTCTTCCTGCTCAGGGGGTGTGTTTTCTTGCAGAGTTGCGTCCTCCCAATTGAATGGTGGTGGAGACCTTCCTCTCCGGGAATTTCCTAAGTCTCTCATCTGCTGTAGCGGCTGGCCTCGTACCATCGCGTTAAATTCCATCCTAGCCTTGCGTGGCTTCTTGGGATAGTGACCACTTGCTAGCTTGTCTGACTCATGGGTTTTACAGTCGTCGTCGTAACAACCCGTCCAATGCATAGCCTTATGGTCTGGTTCCGTCTTCGGTTCCTTAACGAGTTTTGATACATCGTAGGCGCCTCGTCCATCGTTTGCTTCGTTGATGGGTTCCTTCACTAGCATCATGTTGAGTTGCTCCTGCGGTCGCACCTTTCGTCCGCGGCAGTCTCGTGCGTAATGCCCTATCTTGTGGCAGTTGTAGCACTCCGGTCCTTCTCGTTTCTTTCCTCTGTTGCTGTTCCCTTGGAACTTCCCTTTACCCTTGGCTCCTCGCATGCCTTTTCCTTTTGGCTTGCGCTGGATAATATCCAATTCCATGGCATCAGGATCGCGACGAGACCCTCCAGTCCAGCTGGTAGAGTTGTAGCCAGATCGTCCGCGATACTGTCCATTATGGCGTTTTTCCATCTTCCTCTCGTAGAGCCTATCGTCAATTTCGATAGCGTCCTGAATCATCAGTTCGAGAGTGTCGTGAGATGCACCTGAGCGCATGAGTTCATCCTTGACGTCGTCCTTGAGTCCAGTGTAATACATAGTGAGTAAGGCTTGGTCATCCCAACCAGTTTTGCCTGAATACTCCCTGAACCTGGCGGTGTATTGCGAAGTAGACGTCTTCTGTTTCAAGTGTTGGATAACTCGGATGGCGACTTGTTTTTCATTACTCAACCCATAAATATTTCGAATGGCTTTGACATAATTGTCCCAGCTGTTGAAGATTCCTTCGGTGTCGATGTTCTGGTGCAAGACTTCGTGCAACCTAGGTCGAATCCATTGTTGGACTTGTCCCCTAAGGTAAGAGGATGCAAGTAAGGTCTTCTTAGGATCCTGGGTGATGTTTTCGAAACGAAAGTAAAGTGCCATTTGGTTGAGCCAATCGTCGAGCTTCGATCGATCGCCATAGTAATAGTCCGGTTTGGCGACTTTGATATTGTTGTCGTAGGTACGCTGCTGAACGCTAGTGTCTCGGTTCTCGGATGGAGCCATTGTTGTCTGAGGTACAAGGTTCCTTGAGGGTGTTCAAAGTGTTGCGACCCTACGAAGTAGTGTCACGGGTTTAGAGCTCTTTGGAACAGATGTGTCAGGACAACTGGGTTGTGGGATAACTGATTGTGACAAGGCTGTTGGTTCTCTACCTAACAGTCGGATTGCAACATGAGTTGAACACACGAACTCCTAACGAGAAACATGCCTAGTTATATACATAAGAGATTCGTGTCTTCATGCGAGCATGGTGAGCATTTCTCGTCTTGCTCGCTAGTGTCCCCTCTCTTGAGGCGAGCATGGTGAGCATTTCTCGTTTTGCTCACTCACGTGACCTTCGGTTCGTGATTCTTCAGGAGATGGTTCCGTTTAGCCATGTCCATCCCGTTAGCGTCCGTCTTCTCTTATCCAATCGCTCCGTCTGTCTCACGTGTTCGTAACATAATAATAGTTAATAATTAATCCGCTATAAAGATTACAAAGAATTTAGAGATATATAATAGGACTAAACATATAAGGGTTTAATTCTATTATACAAGGTAGTTAGTAAGAGATTCGATTGTCGAACTTTAATATATCCCTAGTCTATTCTAGCTTGCTAATATCTTTACTAAGTCTCTACCGCTAGACACCTTTAAGCGGTATTTAAGATTAATAGGCTTAGGACTATTAGAGAGACACCGGATTCGAGCACTTAAACGCAAGGAACCGAACTAACTAGTAGTAAGCGTATTACTCTTTTTCCCTATAAACTATAGGTTTTTTTTAACGAGGATACGTAAGATTATATTACTTATAAGCCTCCGTTATAGCTAAGTAGGAGTGTTATAAAATAGTATTCTACTACCTCGGTAATCTACTACGGATCTACCCGTTATCGGAGCGCTAGTAAGTATTTGTACATAGTTTTTTAGTTCGGTAGATAGACACACAATTAACACGGTTCATAACTTTAACACCGCATGGTTATGTAGGTACCTAGGTACTACCTACTATAGGTACTATGTATGTCCTTTACATAGTACGTGCCAATTGATCGCTGCTATGTAAATAGTCCATAGTCGGCGGGTGCAATGGCCGCATACCAACCGACAGCCAGCCTGATGCCGTCCGTCATTCTTTCCATTACCGCCTCGCAGCGCCTGGACTCACGTGGCAAGCCAACCGTTCAAGTGCGTTTGACAACCGGACATGGCCACTTCACCTCGATCGTCCCCTCGGGCGCCTCAAAGGGCGATTACGAGGCCGTCGAGCTACGAGACGGTGATCGCTCGGCCTACCAGGGCAATGGGGTCCTCAAAGCCGTTCACAACGTCAATGCCATCCTCGGTCCGGCCATCGTCAACGCCAGCTTGGATCCCATTACTCAACTCAGCGACATCGATCGCCTGATGGTCGACCTGGATGGGACCGAGGACAAGAGCAAAATGGGCGCGAACGCCATCCTCGCAATCAGCATGGCAGCAGCGCGCGCCGGCGCATCGGGGAAGGGTGTGCCTCTGTATCGCTTCCTCGCCGGACAGGCCGGGGCCTCGACCGGAAACGCGATTCTCCCGGTGCCGTTCATGAACGTCCTAAATGGAGGCGACCATTCGGGCAATACCATGGCGTTCCAGGAATTCATGATTGCCCCGACCGGTGCCACTTCCTTTGAGGAAGCCGTCCGATTCAACGCGGAGACGTACGCTTGCCTCAAAACGCTTATCATCCATAGGCACGGCAAATCTGCGGTGGGAATTGGCGACGAGGGCGGTTTTGCTCCTCCGATCTATCATCCTACCGAAGCTCTCGACCTCTTGGTTCAAGCCATCGCAGACGCAGGCCATGAAGGCAAGATCAAAATCGGCATTGACCCGGCCTCGCAGTCGTTCGAAGAAGGCGGCGTGTACGACATTGGCTTCAAGACCGGAAAGGCGGAAAAAATGGAAGCCGGAGAGCTCGCGAGTCTCTATCACTCCCTCCTGGCCCGCTACCCGATAGTCCTCTTGGAGGATCCTTTTGGACAGGATGACTGGTCCGCTTGGTCCGACTTCAACAAAGACTGCGCCGTCGAGCTGGTAGGCGATGACCTGCTGGCCACTAACGTCAAACGCATCCAAATAGCCCAGAGCAAGAGTGCCTGCAACAGCCTTCTGCTGAAGGTCAACCAGATCGGCAGTATCACGGAAGCCATCGAAGCGTAAGTGGAAGCGAAATCCGCAGCAAAAGCGCAGGAACGTGCAAGCTAACAGCCTCTTCTCGCAGCGCCAACAAAGCCTTCGCTCTCGGCTGGTCCGTCTTCGTTTCCCACCGCTCCGGCGAGACCACCGACGACTTCATTGCCGACCTCACTGTCGGCCTTGGCACGGGCCACCTTAAATCTGGCGCCCCCTGTCGCGGCGAGAGAGTGGCTAAGTACAATCGACTGATGGACATTGAAGAAGAGCTTCGGACGTCCGGCAATCCGATGAGATTTGCTGGCGAGGGGTTTCGGAATGCCCATGGGATGAGTTAAGAATGTATCGCGAGACGTCTGTAAGATGTAGGTACTACAGGAGGGCTAGGAATACACTGTTTGCTGTCTGTCCGCCCGTGTTGCGTCTGCTTCTGCCGCCTTACCTCCGTACCTAGGTATTTGCAAGCAAAGGTTGTTTAGGATCAAGCAAGCCTGGACAACCCGGATGTCAAGGCCACGATCTGCGATCGATAGATGCATGCCCCATCCGTAAACATGCAATAAAATGTCATCTTGTCATGAAGCCGTTATGCCCATGGGTAATCATCTGGCTGAGGAGTCGATGATAAATGCACTGCATTCAAAGATAGCGTGTCTGTGTCTTCGGTCGATCATCTAGATAAGACATCACTGCTAGTCACTGCAAGCGAGTGGGCAAACCCTCGTCAGCGCCAGTGGTCGCAATGTGCTGCGGGAAAGCTAGAACGGTGGGCGAGGCAATATACTCCCAAGAAACTCTCCATGCGCTCTAATATCTTCAGACCCACACAGAGCAGCTTTGCAATCGTCATGCTCTCGCGCGCAGGGTATCATGGATGGCTTCAGTGAGCGCAAGCGTACTCTCCTCCTGCAGCCGCGGGCAGAGAACTTGTAAGCATACCGGCATGTTCTCTACATCCCCTTCGCGGACTGTTTCGAGCCAAATCGTCAGCGTCTCCGACATCATTGGTGCAAACGGATCGTAAAGGACTTACATGTCTCGCTTACCGCGCAGTCGTTTGGGCTCAGATTCCCGTGGTTGAAACCGTCGGGAGAGGTGATGTGCCCGCTCCGCCAAACGGGGAAAACGAAAACAGGCAGGTCTAGCACGTTCGCGATGGCCGAGTACGCGAGGTAGGAGAACTCGCCTTCACGCGCGGCACTGGTGGCTGCGACGGGCATGATGATGCCGTCTACTGGCCTGCCCGACGCCGTGCAGCTATCCATTTGCGCCCAGTAATTAGCATAGGCCTGTCTGTAATCGTCGCGCTTCTGGCACATCTCCCAGAAATCCGCAGCAGAGCTGCACGTCACGTTTTCCTGGTCGTAAAGGGCGAGCATTGATGATACGGGAGGCTCGCCACTTGCCTTTATTGCTTGGATGATGGCTGGGCCAGAGGCAGAGCCGAAGATTTTGAGCTTCAACGGTTGTGCTGTTAGAAGGGTGATTTGTCTGTGTGAGAGTGACTTGCTAGACGTACCAGGTTTTCAACTGCCTCCGCGTGAGGCGGTGGTTTCCATTCGAGGACCTAGGTTGATGTTCCGTCAGAATCAAAACAGTCGTTTCGATAGCATCGTTCATACCTCATGACCGTCTTCTAAGAGTGCCTCCTCCAGATGCCGCAGCCCTTCGGCAATGTTTGGATGCGGACGGACATTACCGTCACATTTCAGAAGGCCAAATACCAGTCTGCCCAAGCGTTTTCCAGGCTCGCCGGCCCGCCGTTGGAGTGCGTGCTGTTTTTCAGGGCGCCAGGGCATCTCTATAACGTCGGGGTCTTTTCGCCAAGGCGCATCCTCGAGCAAAGCCTTAAAGACCAACTCTACGGACCGAACATCCTGGCTCATTATACCGATGGTTCCAGACGCAACAGGCAGTCCTTTGAGCTTGGAACATTTAGTATCTTGTAATAAAAGTCTGAAGGTTGACGCTTACGATTGTCTCGACGCCGGATGCAGACAAACGGCCTTCTGAGGTTTTCAGAGCAGTAAGACCCGTGAACGCCGAAGGAATACGACTGGAACCGACTTCAAGCTCATTGTGATCTCGTTAGGTCTCTGTTCAAATCTGAAGTTTAGGAATCACTCACCAAGGTCCGTAGCAATTCCAACAGCAGAACCGCCAAGCGCCAGTAGAGCACCCTCACCTAGAGAATGTCAGCTTATGTGCGGAAAACCTTGATGCGTAAAGCGTCTTTAGGGATCTTGCCTCCGCTTGCGCCACCGGCCGACAGCGCAGTGTTACAAGGATTCACTGTGAATCCAACGATGTTATTGCTAGTCTCGCCCATCTATCGACAAGTCAGCATCGGAAGAGAGTTATAGAGGCGGGTTTTGTTGGCAAGAATACGCACCAGCGCGCCCATTGGAACATTCGTCTTGCAATAGATAAGGGCGCCGGCCTGACGGAGAGAGCGGAGCAGGACGCCCTCATCTTCGGCCTTCTTGGGCTTCCCGATCCAGCTGGCGAACCCACAGGTACTATCCAATCCCTCAACGTTGAAACGATCCATCAAGCTGACCGGAAGGCCATGCAGCGGGCCGAATGGACGGCCGTGCTCGCGGAAGTAGACATCAAGTTCCTGCGCGCGGGCCATGGCGCTCGCAAGATCTATCTCACTCAGGCAGTTTGTAAGTTGATGGGCGAGCACGGCACGGTGACCGAAAGCGCCGGCAACCTCGCAAGCTGTGTAATCGCCAGTCCGGATAGCACGCAGCAGCTCAGGGGCAGGCAGCGACGTAACAGCACGCTCTACGGGGCTGAGGAAGGTCGGCAGCACAGTGCGAGCGTCAGTCTGCGTCTTCGCGTTGCACAGCTCGCGTTCCGACAGCCGCCAATGGAGTGGTATGCGAGCCAGTAAGTCATTACGCTTCTGCTGGGTTACAGCCTCCCATCCTGACAACTTCGTTGGGCGCGCCGCCGCCATTGCTCAGTCCAGAAGGGCACTTGCTTTGAAGGAGGACTTTCACTGGCTACACACCTAGTGGTGAAGAGGCTGATGAAAGAGTACTGACTCAAGGACTAAGACACCTGACCCGACGCCAATTGAGAATTGTCTTCATGTGAAGTCGGCTGGCAACCAAGAAAGATGCAACAGCAGGGTCGGTATAAAAGGCAGTCAGTCAGCTTTACGACAGGTCCAACTTTTTATAAGCTCAAACAGGTCCTGAATTGGTGATCGGGTGTATTCTGCATTGCCTCGTCCTTTCGACAAGGACTCTCAGGTCGTCTGGGTGGGAGCTATGGCGGGTATAGCCGCGCGGCATAAAGAGATCCTGTTGGGCCAGGCCCAGACTTTGCGCTCGAGTATGCATGGATTAAGCAATGGGCAGACGAGTATATGTGAATATCCAAAGAATATTACCTCTACCCTGAAAGCAAGAGGAGATTGGAATGGTGTACTGTGCTGAAAAGGATTACACGTCAAATTTAAATTGGAGATGTTAATCTTCTTTTGGTATTAAAGCTACTCTTTTCAGACCTAAGGTATCTAACCGCGGCTTATACCTCCGCTGCGTCCGTGTCATGTTTGAATTGCCTTGTGATCTTTGCTTCTTCCTCCTCGACCTCCTTGAGGCAGGGCGCGGCTAGGATGACTCCTGTCCATAGCCGGTACAATGTGCCGAGCATGACGACTATCCACAGGCCCGTCACAGCGACACTGAAAATCGTCCCCAAGACACGAAAGAAGGCCGAGGGGATTTCTTGGGCCAGCGTCGTTGTGCACACCGCATACACTCCGAGTGGGAAGGTGAAACCCCACCAGCCCATG
Source organism: Hortaea werneckii (assembly GCA_037044905.1). Classification (NCBI taxonomy): domain Eukaryota; kingdom Fungi; phylum Ascomycota; class Dothideomycetes; order Mycosphaerellales; family Teratosphaeriaceae; genus Hortaea; species Hortaea werneckii. Next base: position 22,800 of record JBAOKB010000007.1, on the reverse strand, counting down.
TTGAAAGGGAATCGCTTGGACCGCACGACGGTCGCTACCGCAAAGCACAACCAGACCAGCCCGAAGCCCCACATAATGATTGCAGTAAAGAAGCCAAGGGCATAGAAGATCTCGCCGGGGCGTGCGATGGCGGGAAGTGTTTGCATGGCTGGGAACACTTGCAATGAGACTTTGCCCAGCTGCATGATGCCGAACCCGCCCTGCCCTAGCGGGCCAAGCGGCAAAAATGTCGACACAATAACTGCTTTCGGTGGAAGGCTTTTCGTCGTGAGGCGCAAGAAGTAGATTACGAGGACGACCATCGCCAGGGGCACGCCTGTTCCCCAGAGGGCGTAGGAGGTGATGAGAGTGATTAGAGCGAGATTCGGATGCGGGAGGATGCCCGCTACGAGACCGCCCGTTGCTGCTGCGACGATAGTCGAAACGATAGGCAGCAGCCATGCAGCGGTCATGTTCTCGATAGAGCTGTTATGGACTGCCATACTGTTTTTTTGACGTTAGCTGAGCAAGCTTAGCCATCAAGGTGGAAGGCTGGTTTGAAAGGACAAGGGAGAGAGGGGGCGCTATAGACGTACAGGATAAATGGAAGTGAAAAGCAGCAGAGGACTGAGATGGCAGCGTCAATCCACCAGAGCGCCCACGCCAGCTTCCACCAGTCACCTCCCCATGACGGCACGCAGACAAAGACAATCATATTTATGATTGTTGCAAGTCCCATAGGAAACGTGCCCAGAAAAAGGCTTTGGGCAGGATGGCGCACCATCGCATTCCATATCTTCGGGTAGATAGTATAGCGGAGGATCGAGATGAACAGAAAGATAACGAAAAGGAGGACGTTCAAGCCGAAAAGGATGTAGGAGATGTACTGTAGCCATTCCCCGTTGTAGGGCAGATTATGGAGCAGAATAGAGGTAATGCCGGTACCCATGTTGACCGAGAACCAGGAGGGAGTAAAGTTGCGCACGACGCGGCGCCAGCCTCTTTGCCGTCTGCAGCAGACAGCAGCACCATCAGTTCCTAGATCAGGCGAATCGGTGGGCCCGGCGCCATTGCACTCGTTCGGTGTTGGCATGCTGCGAGATGCGATATGTCCAGTCTGCGTCTCTGTAGTCGTGGTAGTATGCTGGATCTGCGTGGCGGAAAAGATTGACGAACGGCGGTGACATAAAGACCCGGCCAAGGGGCAGAAGAAGGGCGAGACCGGATGAGCGTACTACAAAGGCGGGACAAAATATGGAACTGGACGTGTGTGCCGACGCTGCAGCACCATTTTCCCAATAATAATAATGATACACACCTAGGTAGTACCTTACCAACTGTTACGCTAGATGCGCATTCCACGCTGATGGCGAGGCAGGTTTCGCTAGCGTTGCCGGATGAACCCAAAAAGCAGCAGACTCACGTCCCTTGAATTTTGAATGCGGAAGCGGCAGGCGAGGTTACTCATGACAGCCAGACGTCACTACATGGACGTGCTACATACTAGTAGTACCTAGGTATGTATTGCTTATGACAAGCAACACCATGGACACTTGCGCAGTGAGAAGAATGAGTGGTGACCATCAACCTTTGGAGCTATGTAAGGTCCCGGGATCGAGAGACGGGGGGGAGAGACAAGGCTGATGGAAAGATTCGCATGGGATAGAAAGAGCTTGATCCCACCTTGGAAGCACGCATTCATGCCAGAGATTGGGTTCCATCCTTCACTCATGACTATCGCATCAACTCGCGTGAGTCCTATGTACCATGCAATTCAGGTCGGTCGTGGCGCCTATTCGCAACTTCCTAAGCGTTCTCTTCAACTCCTTCGAAAGCTGCCCGGGCATGCAAGAGTATGGTGACCTCTACCTTTCGTCCTCCAAGGTCGTGTGCCTATAAGTCCGCGCCCTGTCGTCCCTATTCTGGATGGGAGGGGGGACGGCGACTTCGCTCAGGCCCGCATAACCAGCTCCTCCATCATCCGCAGGGACGTGGCGAGCGCCTAACCGTTCCTCGTCCTTGTCGGCGCCCATACGCTTCTGCGACAAGAGCCCCTGTCAGTCCGATGCCTTCCAACTCGCGCCTACCCTCTGTCAGTCCGCCCGACATACCTGCCCAGCTTCATTTTCTTTCCCGGGTGAGCAGTCGAGGAACCGGCTGAGTCTCTGGCCCATGGCGGCGTGGTTCAAGTCAAGTCACCGCTGACAGGTCAGGCGATTTCGTCTGCAGAATTAGCATTATCCTAAGTGAAGTGGCTCGGTGGCCCTTAAAAGCCAGTGCTGCCGAAGCACCCAATGTCGTCTTCACCGTGAGCGGACAACACTTGATCACTAGGACATGACGGATGGCCACGCCAGGATTTTTGACGGCGGCAGGGCGGAAAAGCCAAAGATACGGAGATAAGAGCCGCTCGAAAGGTTTGGCCCGTTTAGCTCGCGCCCGACCGCTCTGTGGAGGAGGAGCCTAGTAGCGCATCCGCTCATTCCGCGCTTCTCAATACTGTCGTCGCAGTGTACGGAATAACTCGCTCGCCATGGTCACCGCGGTGAGTGCAGGGCAGAGCGAAGCCAGAGCTCTAATACAGTGTAGTGTTGCATGAATTGTCTCATCAGCCCAGAAACAGCCCCCTTCTGTCCGGGGGGAAGGGCAAAACGCGCTCGAAGGTTGAAGGGCATCAGTAGTGAAATCTTCTTTCTTTTGATTTTCTCTAACGTCTGAGAGAGAAATTATTATCACCGCCGACCGCTCTCAAGCGCCTGGTTGACATTATCTATCACGATCCTCGGACACGCCCTCCGGAACAGTATTCCTGTTCAACACGTGCGATCATGCCCCGTTCGGAGGGTTCGATTGACCAAGCAGTACCCGATGAAGAGGATCTGTCCGGCGAAGATCAGGGCCTTGACGAGCTCGCAGCGCCAGCGCCCGATGAGAATCCAGCAGATCAAGGAGTCTATCGCCACAGCGACCTCGAAGATGAAGGCCGCCGGGAAAGCTCTCGAGACAAACGAGATACTGATAGGAAGCGAAGGGGTTCATATTTTCGTCGCAGCTTGACTCAACTTTACATCCATTCTTACCTTGTCTTCTTTTCCATCCTAGGCGTCCTGGCTCGACTTGGTCTGCAAGCCCTTACCCTTTATCCTGGGGCTCCGGTTCCGACGACGGACCTTTGGGCCAACTTCGCCGGCTGTCTGGTCATCGGTTTTCTGCGGGAAGATCGCATGCTGTTTCACAGCCACTGGAGGAAATCACAGCCTCAAAATGGCGTTTCTAAGAAGACACAAGCCCAGGCAAGCCAAGAGGCCGAAAGCGCGAGTTCGGAGGAGAAAGGCGAAGACGCGGATCCAGAAGCAATCAGGAAAGCTTACGAGGCTTCTCGCGCGGCGGTACCTGGATACATTGGCGTCACAGTGGGATTCTGCGGCTCTTTGACGACGTTCGCATCTGTGGCTCGCGATTCTTTCCTGGCCATTTCCAACAACCTCAAAACGGATCCCACCGCTACCCACTTTGTGACTGCCAGAGCTAGGAGCCGTTCCGCGGGCTACAGCGTAATGGCTCTGCTCGCTGTCTGGCTGTTGGAGGTGAGCTTGAGCCTCATTGCGCTCAAAAGCGGCGCCCATCTAGCCATCGTCACCGCGGCACTGCTTGAGAAAAAGGCACCCAAAGCCAACTATGAAAAATTCATGAACCTCATCATCATACCACTTAGCTGTGCGGCTTGGATCGGCAGCATCATCTTCGCAATCTTTACACCGCACTCCGCCTGGCGCGGCCAAGTTCTCTTCGCTCTAATCTTCGCACCGCTAGGCTGCATTCTGCGCTTCCAGCTATCCGTTTCCCTGAATCGCCGAATCAGCAGCTTTCCACTAGGAACCTTTTTCGCGAACATTCTGGGCTCCCTCACCCTGGGAATGTGCTACGACCTGCAGCGTTCCTCAGCAGCGCAAAGCGTTATCGGTTGCCAGGTGTTGCAAGGCATCGAGGAAGGCTTTTCCGGCGCCCTCACCACCTTCAGCACGTGGGCACTTGAACTCGACACGCTCAAGATCAAGCACGCTTATTTCTACGGCGCGTGCACTGTATGCGTCGCGGTCGCTGGTATAACCATCATCATGGGATCTCTACGCTGGACTACCGGCTTTATGGAGCCGGCCTGCGCTACTTGACCCGAAGTCAGACAAAAACTTCACAGAAAAGGCCGTGACGTGGGACTCAGCCTCACATTCAATACTAACCACCAAAAGGGTGTGGTATGGAGATGGGTCGTCCTACAATGTCTATGTTTTTTCCATTTCCAACTCAAGCACTTCCTTTTAAATTCTAGGTCTCGCCAATGGAGCTTTGAAAAATGCCCGTGAGAGAGCCTTTGGCCGTTGATCTTGGCCGGATGGGAAATTCGACTCTACAAAAGACCCTACGCCGCTGCCGAATTCGTGTTCCGACTTGCTTCCAAAAAGAGAGCGCAGATCTTACACTCCTGTCTCACAAGGGCACTTAAGAATCTACTGTAGACATCGCCGACAGAACAGGCGCAGTCCATCGCTACCGGCCGAGGCGTGCATGAATAAAACTGCGTTGCGAATGTATCCACTCCCGCAGCAGGGCGTATCCCGCCGGTGTCCAGCCTCAGGACCTGGGTACTGGGTTAGGAGATCGAGTACAGTCCACGGGTACACCCATATGTGGAGACAAAACAGGTGACATACCTCATGGGTTGCGGGTGGTCGCGACAGCATGCAGGCAGCCGCCGAGCCCTCTAAGACTTCTAATATCAGGGACACTCCTGCTCATAATTGTTATGGTCTAGAAAATTGATGCACACATGAGGAAACTACACCGTGGGTGGTCTTCCCGCAGCTCCTTCTCAAGGGCACCTAGGTAGAGAGTAAGCCGTTCCATTCCTCGCAGTCCCAACGTCCGCGTTCAACGGTGTAGAAACTTGGAGGGCTACTGTAATTTGACATGTATATTTGTCTTGGTTTACGATGATCTTTTTACAGATGAAAACGCGGGGTGCACCGAAAATGGTAGACTCACCGTGTGTCGGGCATCGAGCAGGTACGAGAGCTATAGAGAGTCGCTCTTTCGAAATTCACCAGCCGCGATTCTGGCAGTTCCAGGGCCCGCCCGACTTCCAAGGTTACCATCGATCGACTTTTCCACTCTGACGCCTTCCTACCTCAGTCATTCAGAGCGCTTCGACTTCCGCCCGAGCGTGTCCGACGCAGTGTATCACTGCAGAGGTACAGCTCTTGCGGAAGGTCAGGACCTGTTCGCACGCAGTCGAGACCTGTTGGAGATGCAAGTGGCGACTCCTCGACAGGCAAGGGTACACCTCGCGAAGCAGGCGCTATCTCCCGCCTCGCAATGTCTCTGACCCGCCGAGCTTCTATATATCTTCTGGCCTTCCTCTTTTCCTTTCTCTTCTCTTCCTCCACATACACACACCACACAGATTACCGGACCTCCAGCTCCGGCCAGTATACTCTACCCCAGCAGCAATTAGGTCAGTCTTTGGTTCCATCGAATAACATCTTCTCATTTCACTGCTGACAGCTTCTGCCACTTCAGAATACATCTACCACCCCGCGCAAAGCCACCTCCACCACCACCAAGATGACGACAGGAACACTCCTGGTCGCCGCTCTGGCGGCCGCCGCAAACGCAGCAACCCTCCCGCAGCCCAAATGGTCAGTGTTTCCGCTCACGCTCATCCCATCGAGAGCACCTTCGCTGACAGCAACTGTAGCTGCTTTGCGATGACAGCGTACGGTGGGCCTGGCGGCACCGTCGGCCAGCTCGGCGATGGACAGAACAGGATCGGCCAGAACAACCTTCCGGTCCCCCAAGGCACATATTGTCTGAACGATGGCGCACTCACTGACAGTTACGGGCACGTTTTCTCTTTCATAGCTTCCGCGCATCATCTTGGCAACCATGCTGACAATGCCCTCTTCTCACAGACGTGGCTGCATTATGACACCTCCGACTGGTCAGTTCCAGTGCGACGTTGGTGCCAAACCAGACAAGGGCTTCGACATTCCGTGCGGCAACGGCACTATCACCTTCAAAGGATCGGACACCTTCTGGTCCTGCCCGACTGGTGATCACGGAGGGTGAGTGCCGTTCCCGCTCTCCATCTCTGCCCTCCATCTCTGCTGACTGCAATTCCAGTTGGAACCTGTACGACCGTCCAGTTGAGGGCCAGAAGAAGTGCCAGCCGGTTTGGCTTGTCGCCGACAGCTGCTACTCCGAGTGTGCGCCTCCGCCTCAGACGAGCTCGACGAAAACGAGCAGCTCGACGAAGGTCTCGACCACCACCAAGATGTCCACTTCCACGAAGATGAGCAGCACGAGCAAGAAGACTTCTTCAACCACCAAGATGTTCACCTCTTCACCGATGAGCAGCTCGACAAAAAAGACTTCTTCCACCACTAAGATGTCCAGGTCCACCAAGTCCACGCCATCCATCAGCAAGTCGACATCCACTACGGTACGTACTCGAGGCCGCCAAGCTGCAAAAGTATCCGCTGACCTTTTCACAGTGCACGACATGGACTCCGTCTATGAGCAAGCCAACTCAGAGTACCCCATGCCCGAGCTCCAGCACGCCCGTGACGACCTCGTCCAAGACCAGCAGCTCGAGCTCCCCGTGCCCGACTTCAAGCAAGCCCATGACGACCTCATCCAAGACAAGCCGCTCGAGCTCCCCTTGCCCGACCTCCAGCAAGCCTACGACGATCTCAATGTCTTACGTCTGCAACCCCGCGCACTCGTATCCGGTACTTTTCCCAGGTCCCACAATTGGCGGCAAGATATACTGACAAAATACAGAACGGCGCCACTTGCATCTCCACGATGGGCTCTCTGACACTCTACACACCGATGCCGACAACCACGAGGCCTGCCTCGACGTCGTCGATGCCCACTCAGCAGCCACCAATGTCAACCAAGCCTGCAAACATGCCGAAAGGTTGCCCAGGCAAGCTCGGGAAGGACTTTGAGGTGAGCTAATTAAATCTTAGCCTGTCTTGCATTGACCTTGCTAACGAGTCCCGACAGTTCCCACATCAGATCATCCACATCAACTCCGCAGAGCCCGACAAGGCTTATGGCAACTTCTTCAACGGCACCATGACTTCCACCATCAGCTCGATGTTCAACTTCGACATCCCCGCCGACGCAGCCGGCAAGACATGCTCCCTGGAATTCATGTTTCCGGAGCAGGATCAACTGGAGACGTCTGCCTACACGATCAGCGGCGACGGCAAGGCCAACTTCTACACTCTCGAGAAGCCCGCACACAAGAGCAACACTTTCAACACCTCGCCCAAGTCCGACAAGGTAAGCCGACGATCCTCGTCCCCTCAAAACGACACTGCTAACATCCACTCTCACAGTATCTTGGCGAGTACACTCTGACCCCGGGCTCCTCGAGCAAGATCCACAGCATGGCCTGCCCCGCCGGCAAGACCATCGGCATCTGGATGTTCTCCGCGACGGGCAGCAGCCTGAACTACTTCCAGGACTTCAACCCTTGCCGTGAGTGCCTCTCCCTCTTCCTCTCAAGATCATGTAACGATGACCAGGCTGACCTTTCTTCCTTTCTTCCAACAGCCATCGGCCTCTTCATGAACGTCGCATAAACGGGCTCACCCTGCGACACATGATGAGAGCTGTAACCTGTTCAGCCACAGGGCGCACAACGTTGCAACGGAGGAGGAGAGAAGGATCACAGCGGTACGGAATGGGGATAATGGCGATAGATTGCTTTTTCTTGCTTTAATTCGGTTCTGGATTGAGTTACGCGAGCTGTTGATGGTGGAGGGGCAGGGAAGACTTCACGAAGTCTTTCCTGTTCAAGGGAGCTGTTTTTTTCCAAACAGGCGCTCGCTCATTCCGAGCAGCGCTTTGGCGTCTTTCCTTTTGAGGGTGGTGGGTGGTAGTATTAATGAAGTAGATAGTAATAATAATTGAGAGGGAAGGACCACAAGGTCCGCCTCTGCTCATGAGGTCTCTTGCTTGTTTTCTTGTCTTCTGCGTTGCTTGCTTGCTTGCTTCTTTTTGCTTGCCGGAGTTTCCGTGCATTGCCTCCGACGCATCGGCAATCGTGCCATTTCAACTTCTCCCAACTGTGGGAGTGGTCACGCTACGCTGCTGCCCACGTGACATTGACGCCCCCTGCAGCTGACTGGGCATACTGCGACCCATCTTGACGCACATTCTCTGGAAGTCAACATTATCCATCCACTGCACATGTACGACGTGGAAATCCTTGGCCGCTTCTGACGACGAAGTCACTAAAGGCTCTTTTCTTTCCCTGGCACATGTGAACCGGCTTTCTCATTGGCAATACAGTTTAAATCACGACCCTCTATCAAAATGGAGCATGAGCTCCGTGAAATCTATTACGAAGCAAGACGTGATCTACGCTCAGGTAAAAACAACAGAAAACCGCTTAATCCCGTGGCCGTCGTACCTTCAAATGTCGCCCACGGCGGGAGCGCCTAGCTGGTCCTGGCTCTTCGTCTTCCTGCTCATCACCATCCTCGCTATTGCTATCACCCGAAGACTCAGGCTCGAATTCGTCCTCGTCCTCAGCGCCGTTGACGGCGTCAAGGCCCATTTCTTCACCCGCTGGCTCGACGGCCACTTTAAAAGCGGCGAGTCGATCTCCTGCGGATAGACGCTCGTCCGGCTCCAGCGACTGGGCGTCAGCATCTTCTGTTGGGGCGTTCTTCCGTGGTCTGCCACCTGTTCCAGGCGGGGGACCCCGTTGTTGCTTTAATTGCTTTTCTCCTGTGCCAGTATCCGTTTTGCGGGCTCTACCTTTTCCTGTCGGCTTGGCAGCTTTGCGAGCTCTTCTGTATCCAGTGGCATCTCTCTCGACTTCGACTTCCCAAAAGTCGTGTACCATGTTCGAATTACGAACGCGAGGCTGGTAAGCCTTCTTGCCGCCAAGTTGCTCGTCGGGGAACTTGGGACCGTAATCGAACAAAAGCTCTTCGCCTTTTTGGATGGTCTTGTCAGCGAAAAGTGCGATTCGATGGACTGTGTTGACCATGAAGATTCTCGGATACAGATTGTTCTTTCCATTACCAGCGTGGTTAATGAAGCGTATGTTATTGCCGAAATAAGTGCTGTCGATTTCTTGGAAAGCATTCAGCGTAAAAAGATAACTGAGCTGCTGTTTCTCGTAGACAGCTCCACGTCTTTCCGCCTCCTCTTTTGTGATGATCTCGCCTTTGTATTCGCCGACAAAGTCGTGTTGCCGAATAGTCTGACCAGCGTATAGACCGAATCCATGAATGCCACTTTGGCCTAGAAGTGTCTGAGCAGGGCGGCCGAACTGAATGCAGGCGTTGCGACATCGGCCGTGCATCGGGTCTTCGCGTTCCCTGTTCACAGGATCTAAAACTTCAAGGACGCCGCAAGAGCCGCAGAGATCTGGGTCGCATTCACGGCCTAAAGAATAGCAGACACATCGCTCGTCCTCGTAGCACATCAATCGCTGACCCTTCTTTAGCCTTTCGGTCGAGCAGGAGCAGCCCTTGAATCGGCGTACACAATCGGCGGAACAAGAGCAAGTCTTTTCACAGGGGACCATATTCTCGAAGCAACTACACGCGGCACCCTCGCAGGTCTGTCCGGGGTGGTAACAGGGGTAGAAAGGACCTCTTTCGTCAGCCTTATGTTTGTATGCCTTTTCCCAATAGGACGCCTGTTTTGGGTCCTTCCGGCTCAAAGGTTCAATAATGGCAGACAGTAGACCATCGGGAGCTGGGTTGAAGCCTACTCGTTTGCGGTTGTTCACAGCCGGTGGATTAATAATGTCGGTAGTGATTGCCTTCTTTGTTTCTGAATCGGCTTCTTCGTCGCTGTCCTCAAGCTCCTCAATTTCACCGTGGTAAGGGCATGCGAACCTGGAGCATATGCGACATGTTGCGTCGTCAAGTGGCGTCTGCTCTGCATGTTGCTGACCGGGTAGAGGCTTGAACTGGTGCTTTCGTGCGATGTGCCAGAGACTGAACCAAGCTAGATTGTGGAAGTGATAACAGGTCAATGCAGCCTTTGCCAATTTACCCGGCGTCGATGCAGGAAGCGAGGACAGCACTTGAGCAGTCCTAGTATGTGCTCTACAGAAGTCTTCCGATGTGGATTCAGAACGCTTTTTAAGCGCTTCAATCGCGGCAGGATCGCTGCCCACATCAGGACTTACTTCAAGAAGATAGCGAAGTATGTCGCTCCAGCCAATTCCAAGCTCACGCAATGCATCCTCAGCGTAGGGCTCGTACTTCTGTGCCTGAGCCAGACGTAACAATTTTGTGGAGCGCTGATCCATGTCAAAACTGTACTGCTCTTTCAGGCCTTTGGCATCCTCGGAGTAATCAAAGTCATCTCCGAAGTAAGGCCAATGCTGTAAGGTCGTGACGTTTGGCGCGAGGAAATTACTCTTAATATTGACGAAGTGAGAGTAGCTGGGCATGTCATCATGGGGCTCGATGATGTTTGGCTGCACAATGAATGGGACTTTCATGGGTTTGCCACCAGGGACCGACTTTTCGACCAAGAGCTTCACAGCGCCTTGATTACGAGATTTTTTGTCGGCTTGGATCAAGGGTAGAGGTTTTAATTTGGCGAATGAATAGGGCTTGGTCGCCGAAACGTCTGCGCTCTGCTGAGTTTTGGCCTTTGAACAACGAGCACGACGGAGCCAGGCCCTATTCCAGTATTCATTCTCAATGCGCACTTCGTCCATGTATCTTCCGATAATGATTTCGACCTGTTTAGCGGAGCTAAGAGATGCAAACGACTTATCGGACTTGCCTACAAATGGTGGCAAGACCTGGCTCTCGCTTCCATTGCTTTGATTTGCTGATTTGCTGCGCTCCATTGCACCGTCCTTCGCCTCGCTCGTGTCGCCACCGTTTGCCTTTTTAACAGTGCCACCGATCCCAGCAGCGAGAGCCCCAGGCCTTGATTCGATCTCTACCTCAGGGCCAAGAGCCAGAGTACCACTTTTTTTGCCGTGAGCGACTGGCTTTTGAGGTGAACCTGTGATGTGAAGTTCTTGTCGTGCTGCATCTTTCTGAGAAGACGTGAGATTGCTCTGCGCTGATAGCCTGGCTGTTCGAGCAGTTCCAGAAGAGGCCCCGGACTTTTCAAAATTTGATGCTGCTTCATCACTCAGTGAGGCCTGCTTTGGTTCTCCTACCCGACGATCTAGCACGTTTTGGGATGCTTTGCTCTTGCTTGTTGCCCCGGCTTTCTGGCCGGGATGATTCGTTGACTGGTTGTTTGTCAATGATTCTGAGCTATCCCTTGTATTCGATCCTGTGATCCAAGACACGAATTGAGTAGCAGCTCTTAAGTCAAGGGCCGGAGGCGTCGAAGCTTGCTTCGATTTCTCCAGCTTTCTATATGCTGTGGGAAAACCGCCTTCATCCGACACAGGTACACCCGGCGCCAAGGCACTGATGGGAGAATGCTCGTGATCAGAAGATTCGTCGATCCTCCTCGTAATATCGTTGCTGCGCAGCTCTTTCCGCAAACCTTCCGGGTTATGACGCATCTCCCGTGTGTCCGAGGTGTTGAACGTTTCCAAGGGCAAGCCCGACCGCCGGTCTTGAACTGGCGAGTCACGAGCTGCTGTTCGAGACGCACTTGCGTCCAGCTCGCGGTCTGGAACATTTCTTTTACCCTTTTGATCTTGCCTGATAAATTGATCAGTGTCCTTACGGAGTGACGATGCCGAATCTTTCATGGAATCATTGTCAGCTTTGCCACTCGATTCCGCGTCAAGCTTCGGCTTGGATAGCAAGGGTTCTTCACTAGCCCCGTCTATGCCTTCCTCATCGCTAAGAAGATCGATAACGCTTGATGTCATTTTTGATCGAAATGGCGCGTTCTGGCGAGGTGTACTAGGTGCAGCTTTACGAGTCCCCAATGATTCAAAAGCGTTCTGACGCTGTCCTTCTCTCCTCTGCAAAGACGAACCCGCGACGTTGGTGTTTGTAGCGCGCCGTCCGGCCTCACGTTCTACGCGAGATTCCAGTTTACGCCTTTTGAGTCTTTCTAGCGTGGAAAGTTCGCCTTCTGCACGAGGTCTTTTGAACCCAACATGCGGGGAATTTGAAGGAGAGTTGCTCCCTTCTCTTGGGTTGCGACTGCCAGCTATAGGGGCCGCTGTAGCGCCATTGGGCTTTGAATAGGCTGGGCTAGTTCCATTAGATGAACGAGCCGTGGAGAGTAAAGACTTGCGTCTATCTGGAGCTGGTCCGAGCAAAACGTTGACGCTCTTTGATGAGGTAGACGCGTCGATCGCCCGCGAATTGAAATTTGAACTCGCACGATCGGTATCATCCAGACGGTCGTATCCAGAGCTCTGCTTTGTTGATGACTTGGCGCGGGATCCAGAGAGGCTATCCTGGGATGCAGGAGCAGTGCCCGAGTTTGAGGCAGACCAGTCGCCAAAGGTCGGCCGCTTCTGGCGTCTATCCAGCGAAGTACTGCGGTAATATGGTCGCATCTCATTCACTCCAGAATTGACACGATCCACTTTCGGTTTTGAGGGGTTAGGACCACCAGACCGTGGCGCTTGAGCTTTGCGTGGGGGGTCATCAACGCCATCTTCCTTCGAAAGATCGATAACGACCTGAGGCGCCATCCTTTCGCTCTTGGATCCGCGCGGATTTGGGCAATTTTGGAATTGGAGCGAGTGAAGCTTTGGTCCTTGGGGTTTCGCGGTTAGAGGCGCAATGGCGGCAGCTCTCTCCCGAATTTCCTCCCGTTTCGCTTCGTCCAATTTGATACTTCTGGTGCGAACATCAGGATGGTAGATATGCAAGACGCCTGTTGAAGAGATGTAATGAAAGGACATCAATCTAGAACATTGTCTTCACATGCATCGTCCAGACAATGAAGTTGTCTTGCTTGGGTTGCTTAGACGCTTACTAGTGGCTAAGCGTCGGCAGATTCTGGTCGCGTCTGCGCCGCGTCGGGAGGCGACGCGTATGCGAACACGCTTTACGTGCTTTTGAGGTTTTGGGAGTGTAGAGACAAGGACAAATATCGCGTTCGAAAATGGAGAGAATGTTTGAGGAAGATAAGTTGTAGAGAATACAAGTTGTAGTCTACTGGTCTTCATTTGGTGCTCTTTGGGAAGGCGCGCTAATGCGTATATGCACTAGTGCAATGTGTAGGTCTTGGCAAAGACCAGCAAACCAACGACATCAAGTTACGCAACTAAGCCTCCAGTGAACTTTAGGGGTGATAATCGGGGAAAGGTATATTACACTGTAATTCCAATAGCACAATGGCTCAATAAGACTTCCTTGGAGCTCCAATGCCTCCTAGCATTCCTCATATAGAACACAGCGCCACTATCCCTGAATGGCCTTTCACTAAAGCGTGCAGCTGATTGGCAATGGTGAACTTCACCAATCCGACGCTCGCGTCTTCAAGCAATAGTATAAGCGTTCAGTCCATATCCTCCAGCGACGACCCCTCCTGCTTCCCATAATCTTCCGGCACCATGACTCCCACTAAACACGAACTCAGCATATTCTCCCAATTGACCCAGGGATGCACGTCCATGAACAACTTGGTGCCGTCCCGCCCAGCCGCCTTCATTAGCTCCGGCTCCCCACCAGGATGGAAAGGCAAATAAGGCGTGATGTTGTAGACTTTGCCTTGCCAGCTACTCCAGGCCGGTTTCCCTTTCCTCCCAGTCATAGTTTTAAGCTGCGAAGGTGTCACGCGTTGGAATGTATTCACGCCGGCCAGGTTACCCGAACGGGTCAAAGCCGCCCAGTCCATTGGCGAGTGGCCTGGTGAGAGTAGGACCTTGCCACGAGGGTTGGGGGTAGAGACTGCGGTGCCGTTTGGTGAGAGGCCGCCACTGGCACGCTGTTGGCTATTGGCGGGAGGTCCACGATTAGGCAACGGGCCTGTCGAAGGGACTCGGAGGGAAGATGCTGCACTAGGGGGCGGGCCCCGCTGTGGTACTCCAGGTCGTGACGGAGGCGGCATCAATCCGGCTGCTGGCTTAGGTGGCGGAGGGCCAGACACAGAAGCTGGCTTAGGCGGCGGCGGCATATCAGAAGTCTTCTGCGCACTGTTGGCCGCAGGGAAGGTTTGTGCAGGGCTCTGTCGTTCCCTTGACTTGCTATCATCGTTGCCGTTGGCGTCTAGCATGAGTGTCGGGACAGGAGCTGCTCCAGTCGCTGGCTTCGCTTTGGGCGTGCCCTCTTCATCAGACTGTGTATCTTCGTCAGGCTCAGGTAGCTTTATGTCGGCGTTGCCATGGGAAGGGCGCCCAGTCGTCTCGTCTTGGGAGTTCGATTCAGTCTTCGAGGAATTTTCTTCGCGCCATGTCCCTGGCAAAAGCCACTGTGGCAACAAATTCCATGACATTGCCTTCCTCTGCGTCAACAAGAATATGCAAGACAATGCAAGGACAAGGGCTAGGCCAAGATATCCCATTGAGCGTATTTCAACAGTCGCAAAGGTGATTAGTACTGCGTCGACAGCCGTGAAACTTTGCCACAGTGGCACCCATTTTCTCTACGTAAGCTTATCTTGCCATGTCTGCGCGACGTTGTCAGGTTCTAAAGCTCGCGAAATTTAGGCACGTGCTATAGAGTTCGACTTTGCCAGAGGTTGCCGCTTAGTACCTATAAGGATGTCGAGTGTTGTTATCTGAAGTCGGGAGCCAATGTAGCAATCTTAGATTGTAGGTTTAGCCTTTGCCAAGACCTCAAACATGACGTACCCGGGACCTCGAAGTACCTAGCAGGTGAGCTTCACATTGAGTCCGAAGTAACGAAACAGCACTACCAACCCCAATCACAGGGCGCCATATCAAGTCATATACCCACCAAAATGGTCGCAGCCATGCACCGAGCCATCCTGATGCGTTCACTGCGCCTCGCGATCCCACGCGCAACGCCCACCCGCTCACTGAGCACCATCACGCGATCACGACCAACCACACACCCGCAATACACACGGTCGGCGTCGCACGCCTCCCCCAACTACGTGCGGTGGCTATCGTCGAAATCCGTCGCGGACGAGAAGATCGAGGAGATCACGGAGCTGTACGCGACGGCGCAGGACGAGTTCGAGATCGCGATGGAGGAGACGGAGAAGCAGACGGTGTATGCGGAGGAGGACCGGACGGCGGCGCGGGAGGAGTTGACCAAAGTGCAGGAGGCTTACAAGGCGGTGGTGGAGGGGCCCGATAGCGAGCTGGCGGGCGAGGTCAAGAGGCGGATAGGGCAGCGGATACGCGAGTTGGAGCAGGGAGTGGCTGCTATGGAGGAGGTTGCGCAGAATCAGGATTGAGATTGGAGCCGTATTGAGTGCTATCGAGAGCGTTGTAAGATGGGCTTCCTCTCGAGAACATGTCTGCCGACTTATTACTATGACTATGTGATGGAGTGGATGGACTTGATCACTGTCATGAGCCGCGCTCCCGAGTACACAGGCAAAGCAAAGAACAAATCGGCACACTGGATTATGTACCCATAGACCTGTATGATACGATTCAACAGCACTAATTGACGATTTCGGGCTTCAGTGTATGCGTTAATGTCCAAAGTCTGTACGAGAAGCCACGAAAAGGAGATCGCTAGCAAAAGCCGCTCTTCCATAGAAAACTTCCCACCCTAACCCGGACAACTCCACCATTTTAACCAAAAGAGGGTATCATCAATCTTCATCAAAGCATATCAGTCCTTCAAATTGAAGACGGCACTCTCACAACACCTCACTTCCTCATCCCTTTAGCACCTTTAGCAATCAGCGCCTCTCTCATCTCCCTAACACTCTCGCTCCAACCCTCGGCAACGCCGTGGACACGCTCAGTAATGAACTTCTTCATGAAGCCCTCGTTGTACTTCTCACCGTAGACGACCAAGCCGGTGATCTCGGTGGTGGTGCTCAGCCCCATGTCGTCGCCGATAGCGGCCAGAAGCTCGAAAGCGACGCGGACTTTGGTGCGGACTTTAGGTAGAAGGAGGGTGGCTTCGATGGCGAGACGCTCGTCCGACACGATGCGGGAAGTGGTGAGCGTCTCGAGAGCGAGACGCCGCTCCGACTCGGCCACTTCGAGAGCAGTGTCCCAGCCTCCGCTGACTAGGCTGAGAAGGTCGGGGACTCGGGTCTCGCACTGGGGAAGGGCGTGCAGGCTTGCTCTGATGAGTTGCAAGAAGAACCGGAGGGTGGTGGTAAGCTCCTTCGGCTGTTCGTTGCGGCCTTGGACGATGTACTGCAGTCCGATAGGGGCGTTAGGTCGGCTCTTAGACCCTTGCTGGGACGGGACGTGGAAGGCCAGAGGGTGGAAGAAGAGCTGCAGTTGCGACTTGTAGGTCATGGTGATGGTTGGCGGCGAGGCCGATGAGGAAGTAATTGACCAGCCGTAGGTCTCTTCCAGGTTCTTGATAGATTCTGACCCAAAGTTAGTCGGTGCTGATGCGGCTTGGGAAACGAGAACCTTACCTTTCAAGTCCGCGATCTCCTGCAGAGAAACACCTCGGCAGGCCTCACGAACGCGCTCGGCCTCTTTAATGGCAGCCGCGAACTCAACCTTGCTCTCCTCGAGGTGAATAGCCATTCGGTCTTGCTCTTCAGTCTCCCGCTCAAGCTCCTCAAGCAACCTCCTCTTCTCATCGACTACCCCATCAACTTCTACGATCCTAGATCGCGCTTGCTCAAGCTCTTCTTTCTCTTCTTCAGATGTGGACTGGACTTCGTTCTCTAATCTCTCGGCCTCTTGCTGCAAAGCGACATGCTTGTCCTCCATCCCCGGAAGCACTTGGTCAAGAATCTCCTCAGCACGCTGCAGCACCTCGTCATCCTTCAACAAGCCTTCACCGATGCCTGAAAGGCCCTTCATAAGATCCTCAAGCAACTGGCTGCGCCATGCATACCACATCTCTTTACTTCGCAGTCGGGCGTGGGTCTTCATATCTCTCATTTGAGCATCGAGAGTTGATTTGCGCTCTGGAGAAGCATTGATGTACGCTTGGATAAGCGGAGGCGTCTCACGGTAGGTCTCAGTCTCAAGTTGCTTGATGACTTTCTTGCCGTCGCTAATATAACGCTTGAGCTCGTTACAAGCGTGCTGGAACATGTCATGCTCTGGCTGCGTGCAGGCAGCAGCTACGACGGCATTCTCAAGCGTTACGCGCGGCTCACTGTCTTCAGAAACGCCAATAGAGCTACTGGTCCGACGAGCCTTCGAGGGTGTGGGAGCAGTTGTCAGGCGACGCTTGGTAGCAGTCAAATCCATAAATCGAATCCCAGCCTCCTCAAGGAAGCTTTGCAGCCGAACCTTCTCTGCTGGCTTGCCGCTTGACTGGGCTTTGACTAAATCATCGCCAAGCTGTTTGGCAGGAGAACTCCTTGTAGCTGACGGGCCCTTCGGCGTAGGCCTTGGACGAGGAGTGGCGCTCTTCGCAGGGCTACCCTGCTTCGATTTCTTTGGCGTCAAAGCCTTGAGTGTCTCCTTTCGTGGCGTTGACATCAGCTTGATCGAATCTGTCAGATGTGACCTGGCGTCTTTTGCAGGGCTGGCTCTCTCCGGGGTGGCGGAATGCTTTGCGGGTGAACGCTGATATTCTGGCGTCGCATTGATTTTGGCAGGCGAGCGCGGCCTCTCGGGCGTGGTGTGAGTAGATCGCGCTGGTGTGCGCTGTGCCTTCTCAGCCGTGGGTGACGGTTCTTGTCCCTGTAGCTGCTCGTCGAGTTGCTGCTGAAGCTCACTGTTGGGCGTTGCTTTGTTGCCATTGACCGGCGTACGCATCGGCGATTTCTTCGCACTAGATGGTCTCGAAGGGGATTTTCTTGCGGAGCCTTGCTTCTCTGCAGAAGGCAGTCTTGGGTATTCTACAAAACCTTCTGCAGGAGACTTCCTCGCCGACGAAGGTGGCTTTTCAGCTGACGGGAGCTTCGGATACTCGATTGCCTGCTTGGGAGGCGACGCCTTAGGTGTACCGGCTTGGGACGTCTCCTTTTCCAACTTCGTATTCTCGTTCTCAGCATGGTCATCGATAGGTTCAAATGGCCGCTCTGGCCCGTAAGCCTGGCGCTCAGGGTCGAAGACTGCCCCTGTCCAGGACGCTTGCGCAGGTGAGATAGTTTTACGTCTTTTCTCTCTTTCATGCGAAGCGCTCTTTTCTGCTGAACGATTGGCTTGCTTCTGGAACAGAGGTGTAAGAAGTTTGATAGGGCCCGAGTCGGGTGCTTCCGTGAAGCGCTCCTGATCCTTTGGCGTAGTGTTAGCTCTTGCTGCCCGCACGGGTGAAGGAGTTTCCTTGGGTGTCTGAGGCCTCTCGGCATTAGTAGAAGCGGGAGCAGAAGTTGGTCCGTTCTTCTCCCCTGTCTTAATGCCACCGAGAACAGCAGTGAAATCCATGGACAACTCTTCGTTTTCATCGAAGCTGGAAGTTGTGTGATCGTTGCGCGCAGCACTTGGGTTCTTGATGCCCCCAACAGCCTGCGTGATATCCATAGTGGCTTCACCTTGATTCGAGGCCACGCCAGATGACCTGCGCCTCATGCTCCTCCTGCGATCGTTCTTGACGGGAGAGCCGTTGTTCTGGATTCCGCCCACGGCCATAGTCAAGTCCATGGTATCATCGCCCATAGAAGATCGAGCAGCAGAGGATCGTCTGCGCTTGGATTGCGCAGCAGATGCGACACCACCTGGCGAGCCCGCTGCAGTTGTTGATCTTCGCCTCTTCTGTCCACTGCGCGCGGTCGGCGATGCTTGTACACTTGGATGAATCTTCCCAACAACCTGCGTGAGCTCCATTGTGCCATCACCAAAGGGAGAGCTTTCCGGTTGCGATTCCTGTGCCTGCGTCTGCGCCTTCGTAATGCCGCCTACTGCCTTGGTCACATCCATGCTCATGTCGCCTGTCTCGTCCTCTTCAGGCTCATCCCTCTGATGCTGCCGCTTCATTATCCCGCCCACAGCCTTGGTCACGTCCATACTCATATCCCCAGTCTCATCCTCTTCTGGCTCATACTGGCGAGATTGAGGCTGCTTGGTAATACCTCCAATGGCTTTAGTCACGTCCATGCTCATGTCTCCAGTGTCTTCCTCCTCGATCGTCTGCGGTTGCTGTACAGCGCCTGAAGCCAGATTGGCTTTGAAGGCAGGCGAGAAGGGATTGACATTCTCCTGGTCCAGGAACGCGGAGCCAATCTCCTCAGGTGCACCCTGCTGCCATGGCTTGAATGCATTCGTGACTGTGTCCTCTGCGATCTCCATAGAGACGTCATCCCCGTGCTCGTCATAATCTATCCCGCGCGTCCCAGCCGTCTCTGCCGCCTGTCGCAATGCCGCTTCCAAACGCGCACTAGAACTCGTGCTGGAGGCGCTATCTCCAGACTGCACAGTATCGTCGCCGGTGTCCAAGCTCATTGCCGTGCCTGTAGCATCTTCAGACTCGTCGCCATCTTCATCTTCGCTACCAGACATGTCACTGCTGCCGCTCATTCCGCTCGAAGATCCAAAATCGTTCGGGTCATTAAAGTTCATCGGCGGTATTCCTGAGCTCCGGCGCCTCTGTTTCCTGTGAAGGTCGCGCTGGTGCGCAGGCTGACCGGGCAGCTCGTCGGGCTCATCCTCTTGGTCTGGCGGGGTCGAAGGCGGCTCCTGATCATCATAGTCGTCCCGTGCAGGAGATTTGAACGGGGATCCGCCACCACTTGATCGTGTACTATTCGATTCTCGTCTGGTCTGGTCGGAAGCGTCGGTCGATGTTGTCGGATCGCGCATGAATTCGACAACATCCCATGTGTGCAATGTGGCCTCCGGCGCAAATGAGACGCGTCTGTTGGCCAAGGTTTTGCGACGCGCCGCCTGTCGCTCCTTCTTCTCCTGCTCGCTGGAGATGATGGACTTGGTCGCGGGCGTGTAGGCAGACTTGCGCCGGTTCTTCGCGTCATCCTTCGCGCTCTGCTTGGGTGCATCTGAGCTCAACTCTCCCGGTCCAATGCTCCTGCTCCGTCCCTTCCTTGCGCCCTTTTTGGTCGGTGATGATTTGTGCTGGAGAGGGTCGCTCGATGTCGGCGCGACGTTCTCCTTGTCGTGCACCCCCGCCATGGTTGCGGTGTGCTGTATGGGTTGTTAGTATTGCGGTAAAGCGCTCGCGCACAGTCAAGAAAGCGGCGCGCGGTCGAATCCCCCAGTCAGCCGAATCAAAACAAACAGCCCGCGCCCGCCCGCGAAGCAGCTCATCAGGGCTGGCTGCCATTGCCGCCCGCTTCAGCTGCCGTCCCACCACTTTCGCACCGGCGCGGCTCCTCCCGCCTCTGCCCACGCCAAGCCCAGCGAAATCCTCGCTCAAGCGAACTTTTGGCGGAGCGCACACGACGACCTCAGCCAGCCGACTCGCCGTTGCGCAGCACCTCGACAACTTAACGACCCCCCGACCGTCGCCCCGACATACTTGATTGCTAACCACCGCAATCATGGCGACCGAGCTGACCGTGCAGAGCGAGCGCGCGTTCCAGAAGCAGCCGCACATCTTCCAGAACCAGAAGGCCCGCGGCCAGGCGAAGAGAAAGGGAAAGGGTGGCAAGAGATGGTACAAGGACGTCGGTCTGGGCTTCAGGACGCCCAAGACCGCCATTGAGGGCTCTTACATCGGTACGGTTATCCGACCCGCGAAGCATACGCAGAAGGGATTGCAGGGACGCCTGATATGAGGCATGCGGAGATGGAACATGCGATGGGGAAGGAAAGCAGATGCGTGATGAACCGAATCGGAAACTAACATGACCCGCTCCCACAGACAAGAAGTGCCCCTTCACCGGTCTCGTCTCCATCCGCGGCCGTATCCTGACCGGTACCGTCGTCTCCACCAAGATGCACCGTACCCTGATCATCCGCCGCGAGTACCTGCACTACATCCCCAAGTACAACCGTTACGAGAAGAGGCACAACAACCTGGCTGCGCACGTCAGCCCGGCCTTCCGTGTGTCTGAGGGTGACCAGGTTACCGTTGGCCAGTGCCGGCCGCTCAGCAAGACCGTATGTTTTTACACCTCGAGACGAAGCACCAGAAAATCGCGCGAACATGATACTAACATATCTCTTCAAAAGGTCCGTTTCAACGTCCTCCGTGTGCTGCCCAGGACCGGTGCCGCCGTCAAGAAGTTCCAGAAGTTTTAAGCGCGTCTGGGGCGAAAGGGAGATGTTGAACGAGGGAAATTGATGGCTTGCAGAAGTGACTGCGGTACGAAAGGGAACGTCTTTCCACGAGTCTCTCCGAAGAAGCGGCAAGGAAAACAGCATCTATTTTCACGCGGCGTTGAAATTGTGGAATCAAAAGGGTGCTGGCTATGCATGCCTACTATGCTGTACTACGGGAGGCGAGGCAGATAGCTCTGGCGTATTGAAAGCTTCGAAATGTACCGAGCTCTTCAGTCATGGATACTTTTTGACCCTCTCCTTCTACTTTCGGCTTTGGGGGTTTGCAAGTCTCCCTATTCGGTTCGAGAGTTGCGACTTGGTTTGGAGTATTATCACCACGGGTATTCGTCTACGCCTTAATTGAGGCTCAGCCTTCAATGATAGCCAAAGGTGCTTCGCTTCGGTGTAACCTGCCACCGACTCGTCGCAGGTCATCCCGTGCTCTGTAGGATACAGTTGCAACGGTGCACGCTGCATCGTCCCAAATCTAATACACCTTGTGCTGTGCTGACATTGCTAGCCCCTCAAATTCTTGTCGTGAGTGATTGTTGTCATTCTCAATATGCTTACTTCCTCATGCCATGCCTTGGACTCATACAGCAAAGATCTAGTCGAGGACTCAGAGTATTGAGTTGTATTGCGTCGCCGTAACAACGCTCTAAGTGATCATGATCCAACCCAGGCCGCACCAATCACACATACACGCCCTCCCCGAGATCTTCAGAAACACACCGCCTTGGGTAATCCACATCCCTTCCTTCCCCCTTCGCGTCTTCTTCTTTTCTTGTTGTTCGGACATATACACAGATACTATCTCTCTCTTTCTTTGGCTCCTCATAACTAACGATTCGTGCCGATCATCATCATCATCTCTTCCGCTCAAAGTACCCACTGCTCCCCATAAGCGCGACGCTCTGATCCATCATCGTCTCGCCCACCCACAGGTAGTTCTCTATCCACTTCTTCACGCCGGGCGATTCGGAGAAGGATTCCAGTTTGAGGCTAGGTCTTGGGTGTTAGGGTTAGCCTTTCACACTGGAGTAAAATTTGAGGGAGCGGGACGTGGAGGCATGGAGGTGTGTGTATGTGCGGTGAGATAGGATGCATTCCATGAGCGACGGCTAAGAATAAACTGATATGCTCGGCGGAGAGCTCTCGGGGAGGATGTAGTGATAGTTGTATTAGGAGGGATACGTACGTGAGGCCTGTGGAGCGCTTGACGCCGGCGAGGAAGGCAGAGACGAGGACGGCATCGAAGGTGTAATGGGCTAGTCTTCCGAGCTGCTCAGGTGTCAGTAAGTTCAGGTTCCGCGCATATGCTGGAGGGGGGAAAGCCGTACGACCATGTTGATGTCTGTCGTTAGGCGCAAGCCGCCGGGTATTGTTGTCTTCCGCTGTATACAAGCGTGCCCTCTTGGATACTATCTCGCAATGTATTGCAGGTGCTGGGTTTCGGTAATTGTGTGCAAGTGATATTACTTGGTTGGCACCGATTATTACTATGGATTCACGAGTCGGTATGCGGCTTGCCAACGCTCGCTTGCCTGTCGTTGCTGTGGAGGGCGGAGAGGGCTACATGTGACTTGCGTGATGATATGAACGCGTGA
>JBAOKB010000006.1:0-63029 GCA_037044905.1 Hortaea werneckii | reverse complement strand
TGGCTCCCAACAAGCCCAGAGATACACCGTGCCCCACTCGCCCGAATTCGGACACACGTTATCGTCCGTACCAAGCAGTAACAGCATGCTTGAGGACCCAAGCAAGGTGCTAGTACCACACAGCAATTCTAGCTTCTACCGCTCCACCTCGCCGTCTCCATCCGACACCTCCCTTCCCTTTGCAGGTCAAGATGTCCGGACATCAGCCTATGCCCTCGCCAAGCACGACGATCAAACCCAGGGCCAGCAACCCTTCCGCGAAATCCGTCTTGCCAAATGGGCGCAGGATCTCCAGCGCAGTCTGAACAATGAGCGGAAGCGCTACACCAGCATGTGGAACAACCCGCCTGCCGAATGGTCCTCGAACACGTCATCCCCCGGCTCTGATAATGAGAAGGCGCTCACGACGACCGCGTACGGCTCCCAGCGACCCCCTCGCGGCCGACTCGGTGGCGATATAGCTATAATTGACCCACGCGATCCGCTCGGGATCCTTTCGCTCGGCCAGACGCTGAGACGGAACAGTTTATTTGTCCTCGGTATCGCAGGCGGTACAGGTCTTGTGGGAGCCGTAGCGTGGTGGATCGTGAGACATTGGGGTGAGGTGCAGGAGTGGTTCGGATTCGGACACCCGGTCGTAGTGACTGGTACTGCTGTCCCGGCTCCTGAGAGGGGTCTATGGGATTGGTTTGTGGATGCTACGAGGGATGCGAGGGGTTTTTAACGCTGTGAAATGAATTAAGGAATATGGAAGGGAAGGAAGGATTCGGGTCGGTTTGGAAGGGATGGAGTTTTTTTATGGGATGTGGGAAGTATGATATCCATGAGTGTTTACGGGGTTCTGTTATGTTCGCTCTCTTCTGTAGTCTATAGCAATGGGAATTATCCTGCAGCGATTGCTCTTGCTCGTCCTGTCTTGCCGACTCTATCTGCATCATGGGTGACATCTCAAGCTCATCAGTATCCTCCCGGAGATATTACAGATCACTTGAGGGACGCATTGAAACATGCAGTGCACGTGGAGCAGGACTATCCTTCAGACCCAAGCAATGTCACACTCACAGCCCGCATTGAGTAGACAACATCCGCAATGCGACCCAGCGGAGATTATCTCCCCAGTGTGACGTGTTGCAGCGTTGGACAGCTACCTCCTACATACTTTCCCGCTGAGGGGACAGGCGATCGAGCATCTTGTACAAGGGGGCAAAGGAGAGCTACATCTTGTACGGCAAGTGCTAGACGATCCATGACCATATACCACGCATGGAGAGCTCGCAACGACTGGATAATGAAGCTCGCAGAGCTATTTACCTGGTCGACTGTGCATAAGTTACAGCACACTATTGCCCCTCCCCCCTCCCCCCTTCTCACATCGCCGATGTGCAGTCCCATCGGCGATTTTCTTTTCAGAATCTTCACACTGGTAGGACATCTGCAGTGACACCTCTGCGTGCTGAGGGGAGGGGAGAGGGGGAGGGGAGGGGGCCGGGGTTAATAACCTGAAACGTGGGATTTCCCAGTGTTCGGAGTCCACCGCATGCATGCCCTCTCGGCCATGTGCGTACCAGAGATCTGGTCATGCCGGACTGCTCTGGACATGAGCCTTGCCATGGGTAGCGCGATTTCCGAGATGTGGATGCGGCCTAGGCGGTCAAGGGTGAGAGAGAGTAAGTAGAGCTATCGTATATGTTTCGCGGAGCTGCGCCCGATCTTAATATCCACGGGTGACATGGGCCATACATACCCATGCTCCCCAATTGGCTTCTGGGGCCTGCTTGCCAATGCCTCTCGGCCGGTCGCGCTGTTATGCACATTCCTCAGTAAACGGCTGCACAGCGCCTGTACACTGTAAGGTTGGGTAGAGTACAGAGGGTGAAGACTGACCATGTGGAAAGTGGTGGCGTGCATGTTCTGCACCGCGCTCACACGTGGCAAGGGGAGTGGAGAAGGGAATGGGTGCTGGAATCTCATTCGCCCGATATCTGGCTGCACGCAGCTCGCAAGGGATTCTGATCCTGGCAAGCACGCGGGTTAGATTTGGTTACATGGACCATGGACGCGCCATGGCTCGATCTAAAGCTGCGGACGGCTGTAGGCGAGGCGCAGTTTTTCAAACATGTATCGTTCTGTTATGCTCATCTCAGGGTCCCTCGCCTTTGTCCATGATGACGGTTGATGAGCTGTCTTAGACACTTGCGCCCGTTTTTCTCCCCCCGTCAAGTAAGTCGTTCGAGTGTGGAGTTGCTTCTTGCAGCACTTTTGGCTGCAGATCAGTGCCAGATCAGCAGCGATCGCAGACAGCGTTGGGTCGCACCGGAGAGCCTCGCCGTCGCAGACGCAGACGCAGCTACTATTAGACTTGCCGTAACCACCCAGATCAGCCTTCTCCGTCACTTCCTCGCTTTTTGACTTCGTCTTCTGCTTCCGGCTGTTCGGCAACCAACTCGTCTTTCTTCTGCATTTCACAACTACTGACATCGTCGCCGCCTGGAAGCACAACATCATCTCTTGCACTGCCCTGCGAACCCGCCGTACAAAGCGGTCATCTGTGAAACAGCACTAGAGCCGGTGGTGAAACCCGAGCAGACTACTGTCCGACCTTTGCAGGGGGAGAACATCTCTGGTGACTAGAGGCGCGCCGACAAACACAAACCTTCCATCTCATCTTGCAAGTGTTTGCAAGCGACACTACTCCAGTGTATGTTGCCGACCAAGAATTATTATATCCCTCCAAGTCAATTGCGTGGCGGCCACGTGCGGACAAAGCTTATTCCCGCAAGCAGAAACGAGTCGGCATTAACGAGGTTCCACGAGGAGTAAGCCGATAAGTCACCCTATGGTACGTGCAAACTATGCCTCCTTTGTCTATTTCCCTTTCAACTGTCAACTCTCACGTACCCTTCTAACAACCTTTTACTGATATGGCCGTGGCAATCCAACAGGCATCACAGACAGACGCCCGCTTTAGCACCTACTCCGGCGCCCCTTCGCTGCACCCTTCTTTGGCGCCGACATTCGAAACCCAGACCACATCCAACCGCTCCTCAACCAATCGCGCGAGCCAACAGGCATATCTCATGCCTCAGAACGAGAAAGGTCAGTCGCCTTATGGCCAGGCCGGCCAGGAAGCGATAGCGAGCAGCAGCACGCTCTCTTCCACTACAGACCCAAAGGCGCAAGACATCAAGTCATGGTCGAGCGCCTTTGCGAGAATGCAGGATGAGCGTCTTGACAAGCAGCGGTATGAGATGAGCGGCAACAAGAGCGAAGAGGTCTCCAAGTTGGCGCTCGGGGCAAAGGTTGAAAGGGCACTGGCACGAAGAATGACCGGGCAGGATGCGCAGTTCACGAGTAAGAAAACGATAGACCAGGAGAATGGGAGCCTGGAGGTGGAGGCGAACTAGAAGAGCGCCTTGCTCGAGCAGTATGCCTGCTGGTGGGACACGACCTGGTTCATGGACTTTCTTGAAGAGGAACCATGTTAAGCAAAAATGACTATGTCGCGCGTGGAGGAACGTGCTCATCAAAGAAAAAGGTGGAAATTCCCATCTTGTTTATGCGGAGCGGCGATCTCCTGGCGGCTACATCACGACGATTTTTCCTGTTTTTTTTTTTTTCTTCCTTCCTGGTTTAGCTCACGGACGGTACTTGCGTATGATATACCCTAGTTGACGACACATCACCCATTGCCTTTGCTGCAGACTTTCTCGCTTGTGTTGCTAATGCGGATGGCGTGAAGCCGGACCTTGATGGCAACATCAATGTAGTAGTCTTGGCATTGGTACATCCATCTACATTCTTCTCCAGCTCACCACACAGACAAAGCAGATCTCTAACTATACAGACACTATGCGATTCACTCCGGTCCTAGAAGACGAAGCAGCACTACACGGTGACCATGACTTCTTCAGCTGCAGTGAATGTGGCCTGCAGCTCGAACATGTGCCTTCGCCACCACGTGGCACAAAGCACGTGAAACGGCGAGGCGTCACGTCACTCAAACAGTCGACAAAAGCTCAGGCGTCCAGAAAGAATGCAGAAACACCTCGTCAGGCTGCAAAGCTGCAAGAGGCCGCCAAAGACTTCACTGAGCTGCCGTCTCTTAACAACGCCGCCGCCACTGCCGCTGACATGTCGACCTTCGTCAACCACTACGCTGTGCTTCACCTTCCGGTGTTTGCTAACCATACATCAATCAGATCTGCGTATCAGGATCGGGTGAAGCGACTTGATGAGCGTTCTGCAGCTGCTGCCTTCGAACAAGGGATCACGCGGCGGCTCCCCGTCTCTTTATTTGAAGCCAGTCAACAAAAAGCAATCACCGCCACTCCCTACACTCCCACGCCACGCAGGGATAGCGGGCCCGGCATCGAGACCATCCTCCTAGCCGGCGACATCCACCTCCCGATCGACATGCAGATCACCAGCAGCGGCAAGCTATGCGAGATCCCAGCCGCAGAAACCCCACCACAAGTACCAGACCTCTCATTACGTGCCCCGGAACCAAACCCAGCCCCTCCCATCATCAACGACTGGACCTGGTACCCCTACACCTCGGAACAGATCTGCCGCCGCAACATCCTCGACGCCGCCTTCAACATCCTCATCCACCCGATCAAAAAACGCCGCTACGACCTCCAGTACCTGCACACCCTGCAGCGCTACCAGGTCGAACGTATCGTCAAAGACGAGCACCAGACCGAAAACCAGAAGCGGCTCGCGGTGCGGCAGCTGGGGAACTGGGTGGTGTCGCTTCAGAGGGGCCGGAGCGTCGAGGTCACGGTCGAGAGTGTGCCGTTCCCTTGGACCAGAGAGTTTGAGGAGATGGGGTCGGGGATGGATCGGAGTTTGATGCCCGTTAGTGGGATGGCGGGGGAGGTTGTGCAGGCTTGGGTTGATAGTATGGAGGATTGAGAGAGATTTGGGGTGTCGCGGGGGGGGGGGGGGGGGGGGGGGGGGGGGGGGGGGGGGGGGGTGTGAAGTCAGGTCAATGCGAGTGTTTCTGGAACAGTACCGTAGGAAAAGCGGGGCAAAATTTGTGTGATCAGAGGTTCATCGTACGAAGGTTTATGTTGATTATTTTCTCAAGAAGTCATTAGAAGATCGACTTCGTCAAAATGTTCTCATAGCTGTATAATGCTATTCTAGGCTGCTTCCATAGCCTGCGCGGTAAGGCATCAAGCTTCACAGCTCATCTTACATACAGTGAAAAGTGCCCATTTTCTTTCTGTCTCTACCCCCTGAGCTTCTTGTGCATATCTTTCGACCGTACCTTGAAGCGTGAACCGTGTTGCAAAGTTTGGTTGTCTCTGGTTCCATCGCATGAATGCGCGTGGAAGTTGAGCATCTGTGGAAGAAAGCCTCAGCTTCAAGGAGGACTTACTAGTCCTTTGCTCAACATATCCGAGTAAGCCTCCTTATCGAGGAAACCAAACCAACCGACAGGTTTGCTCCATTCTTCGGGCAGAGGAAAGTTGAAGACCAGCGGTGGAAATTGAAAGAGACTGAGTTTGTTCTTGTCGAATGCTTGCTTTGCTGCTGTACCGTCATTCTATTCAATCAATTAGCTTTTCTTCGGCAGACGAGATAGAATGAATGCTTCTTACCCCGGAATCCAGACTTTTGAGATAGCTGACATCGTGATCGATGTAGTCTGCAACCTCCTGATGGTTGTTCGATGCCATAATGGCCCTGAAATTCTTCTTCTGCAAAAACCTGTACCTTGCCATCGCAGAAAATGGGGAAGCCTGACTCCTAGCAGCTCTACATAGCATTGAGAGCCACTGGATTGCCACGTTCCTTCCGGAAGCCACCTCTACCCCGACCGAATCAATCTTGAGATCGGGAAACAGTGCGTGAAATATCTCACCTCCTCTCCCCAACACACTCCGAGAATACCTTAACCATCTCTTGGCGTCCATTGGCCGTGATGAAGTGAAATCAATCAAGGCCAGACACAGACAAGTGTCGACGAAGACGAGTGCACAAAGCACGTACAAAACCACTTTGTCACTCCTTTCGCGACGTGCAGCAGCGCCAACAGCGGACAAGATGTGTCGATAAAGTCGCGAGGCTTTGGTGAAGTGACCGCTCAAGACATGCCGATCGGCCACAGCTTTCATTTCGAGGGCAATCTCAAACGAGCGCCATATCATCGGGAGCGAGTTCATTACGGGCGGTGCCACGAAGAGTTTGAATGTTGACAGTTCATGCTCAGACAGTATCTTGTTGACCTCCATGGACTGACCGCCGATGATGAGATCGTGGAACGGCTCTAACAAATCCCTCTTCTTCTCCGCAGATAGTTGCTTGCCAACTCTATCATGCACGAAGATGGAGCTCCTGATTTTGGCGTGTTCCTCGTGACGCTGACAATTCTCTATAGGGGTCGTTCCATGCAGAACAATAGGGGCGTGCGAAGGGCGCAGAAGTAGATGAGACTGGATAATTCTGCAAAGCTTGGCCAGGCCGAAGCGAACGACCACAAACTTGCGCTCTCGGTCGTTCGAAATCTTTGGTGAGTGAACGTGCAGCTTGTAGTCGATTCGCATGTGGTCGAAGTGATGATTACGAGAAGCCAAGTCGCACACGATTGGTACTTCGTATGCTTTCAAATCTGTGACGAAAGGGCAGGTAGTCGTCACCTGAACAAAATCGTTGCTTCGAAGCACTTCTTCAGCTTCTTCGCCAATCTGAGTGTTGACGGCGAGGATGCTGGTGTGGAACTTGTAGGAAGATGGAAGCCCGGCGTCCTGCGAGCCGGTCTCTGGGTATGTGCTGTGCTCTGTGTAATCGTGATGAAGGAGGTATCCGTAGATTTGGTCACGAAGCTCGCGCGGTAGCGGAAAATTAACGCGCTTTGGAGGCCTTGCCACAGCAGGTTGAGGTGAGTCGGACGTGCTAGCTGGCGCTTCGCCGCCGCAGACATGTGTCGAGTTGTCGGTCATGGTGATCGCGAGGAGATGAAGAGACCGAGGTTAGGAGATGGTTGGTGTCTTAAGGTGAAAGGGCTGACAGAAGAAACAATTGAAGCGAAAGGTATTTTGCTGGCGGACGCACGGTCTCTTCACATGTCAAGTCGCAAATCAGGCAGGTGCGACTGAGTGAGGCGTTCGTTCGAGATGAAAAAGCAGCCGAGCGGCTTTATCACCACTTTAGCGCGTTTTGCATTGCATTCACTGCCCTATCTCAACTGGCGAGCCCCTGCGCACGCTTTCCAAATATCACGATTGCATGTTCACTCCTCTCAGTCCTTTGCCGCCGCGATTTACCGGGATCAGGGGCTGCTGATGTTTTGAAAATCCTTCGCTACGAAGTCTCCGTTCGCTTTGCGTCTTTTCGCTGCACCCTAGCAACACTGCGAAAGTGATCAAAGCCTCTGTAAGATGCGACTTACGCCGCGCATTCGGCGCTATGCGGACGCGTACGCCGAGTCGGCCGCGATTTGGCTCGGGACTTGGCAGAGTCCACGGATCATCTCACTTCGGATTGCAGTGGGCACTGCTTGCTTTTGTTCCTTGGATTCGTGGCGGATATCGTAAAGCAGCTTTAAAAGGCTTCGAGGACCAGGGTACTGCTTTGGGGCACAGTCTCAACCACCACCTTCTACCGTGGCCACCGACTTCGCCAGCTGCACAAAGAACGGTTGCCCGTTGGCCATGGCATTTGCTAAAGTCTCAACGTCAGCTGGATACTCTCTTCAGACCGGCCGAAATCCAAGCAGGGACAAGGACGTACGCTTAGAACCCCATGCTCCACCGCCCCCGCTACGTCCAGCACCTCCTCCCTCTGTAAACTTGTAGGTGGATGGAGCTGTCTTGAGGTCTCTCCCTAAGAAAGCCTTCACTTCTGAAGCGTTAAAGCCATTGACAGATGCATGTGTCTCAGCTCCCTTGCTATCTTGCTGTGATGTTGATATGGCTCCGTTACTGCCCGCATTGCTTCCGCTTGCACCACCTGCACTGCTGCTTCTCTGAGCCCAAACATTCTGGACCTGCTGCGGTCTGCCACCTTCTTGCCTGGGTGGCTGGGTAGGGTTTGTCTGCTGTGCCGGAGATGCGTTCGTCGAGCGGTTGTGTGGCGTGCGAGAAGCTGACTGGGATTGTCGGTTTCGAGCAGCAGTTTGCCATACACTTATACCATGTCAGTCTTCGCCGTCATGTTGCATTGGCTAGACGCAGACCACTTACTTTGGTTGTGGGCCCGACATTGCGTTGAATATGCAGGGTAATGCAAGGTGGTAATTCTACAGTCAATATGAATCGCTTTGACAAGGACGAGTGCAGCTTGCTACTTCCTTTTTCAGAAGCGATCAGAGCTCGAGAAAGGAAGTGAGTTTCAGATGGAGCTTGAGCTTTGGCCGCTATGACCGTGCAGCTGGAGACGCAGTCGGATTCCTCCACCTGGGCAGGTTCGGTGTTTGGATGAATGCCTCAGGCATTAGCAGTCGGCGAGGACATGCAGGTGCCCATGCCGAGGCATCCTGACTCCATCTACACTTTGGAGGCTGCTGATCTTAAGAGTCTCACCTCAGCATATCTTAAGCTGCTGGCCCTGCGGCTGTCCATGGTCTTAGTCAATCAGTACCTTAATGTAGAATTGGTGGTGAATACTACTGGCTCCGATCCGACAACCTTCCCCAATATTATTTGAGTGATCGTCTCAAAGGAAAGTCTCCAAACATCGCTCACACCTCGTCGTCCGGCCGCTCATAATGGCATCTTATACAATCGAAGAAGGCTTCCTCGCACTTCCCGATAAGCCTTCTGAAGTGTACACCCGGACGACTCGGCCACCCAAGTCTACACAAGCAAAAGCTCGTCTGGTCTTCATCCACGGCTTCTCGGACCACAGCAATGCCCAGGACGACCTCTTCATCCCACTGGCAGAGAAAGGCATTATCGTCTATTCGTTTGACCAGAGAGGGTGGGGTCGAAGTGTCAAGAAGGCCGCTGACAAGGGCAAGACTGGCACGACGGATCAAGTGATGAATGACATCACTTACTTCATCAAGAATCAGGTACTCGCACGCCAGGAGGAAGCGCATCTCCCCGTGTTTATCATGGGACACTCGATGGGAGGTCAGGAAACTCTCACTTACGCCACCATCGGGCCCAAAGATGTGGTCAGCCGCATCCGTGGCTTCATGGCCGAGGCGCCTTGGATTGCGCTACACCCGTCAACTCAGCCTTGGAAGCTTACTGTAGTGCTTGGTCGGATGGCCAGTAAATTGATGCCACACTATCACATGGTCAACGAGCTGGATGCGAACTTGTTATCTCGAGACCCAGATGTGAACGACGGCTACGTCAAAGACCCTCTATGTCACAACACAGGCACACTCGAGGGACTGGCGGGGATGCTCGATCGAGCTCTGGCTCTGAATGAACATAAGAATCTGGTACCGGAGGGCGTAGGCGAAGGTGGCAAGACCCGCCTATGGCTCGGCCATGGTACTGGCGATGCTATCTGTGACTTCCTGCCTGCGAAGAGGTACTTTGAGAATTTGAAGATCGCCGACAAGCAGATGATGACTTATGAAGGCTGGTACCATAAGCTGCATGCCGAGCCTGGTCAGGACAAGATCAAATTTGCCGAGGACGTGAGTAAATGGATACTTGATCGCAGTGGGCCGCTCAGTGAAGCAGATGGTGCGGCTGCCGCTGGGCGATCAAGGCTGTAGATGAGAACTTTATTCATACTCATAGATCTGGCTTGTCTTTCCAGAAAACATGTCTACATCATGTACTAGCGTTGCAATAATTGAGCGATCACCTTCCTGTTTCCCGACCCTGTTTTTAATCGCCACAAGATCCAGCTTGCCATAATGGTTGCGACATAGTCGCAACCAACAACTGTCAAGACTGGAGCTATCTCTCGTACGTCAAGTATCGAATCCAGTGTCTAAACACATCCCTTTCTGGAACAAATTTGGCGACTTCCCGTTGAATTTGATAGTCCCTATAATGCAATATCCTCTCAGATCATTGGAATCGACAATTTATGTGAAAGCGTGCACTACATTCCTGGACGTATGGGTTCTCCTGTGTATCGCACAACTCTTTCTTGACAGTGTGACTGTAGGTCCTGTACCGATCCGAGGGATTGTAATGGATGCCGCTGCTATACCGTAATAACCCTAGCGTTAAGCAGTGTCCCAAATGGTAAGATGGTTGATGAGAAGACAATGCGTTGAGATCATCTCCGTGATTGCACACCTGACCGAGCCTGAGCCTTTCAAGTCGTCGTACTGCTGTCGACATCAACGGACGAGATGTGACAACAAGTTTGAAAAGTGGGCGGGTCGCACACTGCGCTTCTATGCAGCCGAAGTCCGCCACAATCCTCATCACAAGACGCAAACCAGTCCCTCAATGACAACTTTGCTTGCCCCGTCTCTCGAGGATCAATCTGAGATCATTTATTTTCCTCTGATACGCAGTCGAAAGACTGAATCGGCAATTTAAAGCATCTTACAGCATTACCCAACTGATTTGCTATCGAATTTCGAGGTTTCCAAACCGCGGGCAGGTTTCTTCTCCGTATCATGCTCTCGGACGTCGCCAAAATACTAGTAAATGGAACAATGTTTCGACCAGATCGGGTCCAGAACAACACATCGTTCGAGTAATGCCCACTACGACTGTCGCCTCCAGAAATCCAAAAGCAGGCGGCAGCATTGCAGCCAAGTAAGTGTCCATGGCATTGAATCTCATGTCGAAGGACGGGACCATCTTTATGAGAACCATATTCCAGAGGTTGATGATCCACACGAAACCGCATGCGACGGCAAAAACTTGGGTGAGAGACATGCCATGAGGCTTCTGCACGAAGCGTTGGATATAAAATTCGAGGTGTTGAATGCGATTATTGCTGTCGTATTCGTCGTAATCCGCTTCCTCCACTTCTGTAGGGTTCTTGGCAATCATCACAAACGCCAGAACGACTCCGGCTAGGATTATAAACAATAGATTGAGAACGAGGAAGCCAAGGACTGACGCGAATGTCATCTTTCCTTGTCCTGTCCACTCACGTGGAGTCCAAAGAGAGTATGGTTGACTAAGTCGGTATACGGATGGGAAGATTCAAGCTCGAAGTTCTTTCGGAGGTCCGCGGGGGTCGGATTTCGTCAAATGATGTTCATCATGAAAGTAATGGTATTCCTTGTATTTCTTATTGATAACGAATTATAATACCCAGTGCATGTGAGCACCTCGATTCTTCATCCTTATACGCGAATGCGTAAACGTGCTCACACTCATTACACAAGGCTTTCCAAGCTGCCATTCCCACAGCAGGCACAATTGACTACTTTGGTATTCAAAGAGGCATTAATTAAGCCTACAATTTTGCACTTCTCCCTCTGCTCTGTCCGTCGCCTATCCCATTATTGACAAAACTATCAGGCAACTCTTGCCACAGCGTTGTGGATTGCGTGATGTCGCTCTCTAGTGCCTTACTCAACTTCTCCCTATTGAGACGGCGTCAGCTTCCTCGCCATCCTCAGAAGGCTTGCAAGACAACAGCGGGAACACGTACACAACATCAGTATGCTCGGGCGCCTCCAGATGTCCCTTGAGCGCCTTGCGGTTTTTATACCGCACAATCAGTAGCAACTCCCTTGGTGCTTTGGGTCGACCAAAGATTACGTAAGTAAGAACATCAGGTTCAGTCGCGGTAACCCAGTCAACAAATGGTCTGTAGAACCTCAAATCAGCCTTTATCTGTCCACTTCACCAATAGCTTATCCCAAAAGTGGTATAACAACATACCGCAAAACTCCAATCAGGTCGTCAAACGACTCCTTCGCAGTCATTCGCGTAACACTAACTAATGTCCCATCTTCTGTTCCATACGTGCTTGAATCCCGGGCTAGAAACCCACCAGCAGGATACCACGCTACCAGCTCCTCAAGCTTAGCATACAGATTCTCCTGCTTGACGGTTTCATGGTACCGCTGGAAATACACCGGGTCGTCGACTTGCGATTGCAGCGCAGTCTTCGTTGTATAGATCTCCAGTCCACAGATGATTGGAAAGCTAGTGGTCGAGTTGGCCTTTTTTGGCTGCAATGGAGTAAAATACGACCAAGCCGTGCAGTTTGCGCGAGGTGTACGGTAGTATTCCCGGGCAGATGTGCGGAGGAGATCGATGCACTGTTGCTAAGTGATTAGCGGTGCGAGGTAGTGTAGTGTGGCGAGTTATGATATTCTGTTTAAATGCATATTACATACACGTTCAGCCTTTTCTGAGGAAGCCGGGTGCAGCGTGCAGAACAGCGCGATGCCGTCTTGTCCCATAGTCGTTACTTTTTTTTTTTTTTTTTTTTTAAGCGAGCCCAGGCAAGAAATCCAGCCTTACTGTGAAAATGGTATGCGAAGCAAGACCGGCCAACCTCCAACGGCATCAGGTCGCCTACCTGGTATTTACCTCGGACCCCGCACTTGCCTAATGTGGAAGGTGCATTTCGCCATGAGTGCCCAGAAACCAAGCAATAGATGGCCTGATCTGCAGATCGATCACATACAGTAGCAGACTTTACGAGATATCTACCTAGGCAGACAGATCATCATTCATCTCAAGATGATGCCGTATTATCCATGCCACATTTCATTAACGCATCCAAATCCACCCGCTGATAGAAGCTAATATGCCCGAAGCCCTCCCAAAATTGGGCCAGGCGATCATGGCTCACCATGATCAACTGTGAAGGCGTGTATTGATCTGTAGATTCGACGGACCGGTTAGCAAGTCCGCTCTCATGAGCCCTTGTCGGGTTAGGTGTATAAAAGTTTTGGGCTACGACTTACCTGATATGAAACCCCGACCTGCAATGTGTCCGGCACTCCTTACCACCCTTGCGCCCTTGAACATCTCCTCATCACAGACGCGCACGAAGCCTTTATGTCCAATGTCGGGGGCGATGAAGGTGTACTCGCAGCGGGGGATGTTAGGGTCGCCCGTTAGTTTGATAGCTTCCAGCCGCCCAGAAGGCGCATCGTTGTAGTCAGTAAACTCGTCTGCCGGTGCTTCGCTAGCCCAGGAGGAGGACGGCTCAGCCTGAGCAGCGTAAGAAGAGGAAGCAGATTGAGACGCTTCTCCTCCAGTAAATCCATCCAATACTTCATGGGGCTGCAGAAGGCCTTCGGCAAACAGGAGAGCAGCGGCTCTTTCCTCCGCAGTCGCTTCGGCCTCAGCCTGGTGAGCGAGCGCAGCAATCTGTCGGGCTGCAACATCTCTCGGGTCCTCGTTCCTCAACCTCCTTTCCGTCGGGCGCGAAGAATGATTCGCTCCTTCCCCTTCCTCCTGGCTCGGTGACTCTCTGGCGCTCACCCAACTACCTTCGCTTCCTTCGTCGCTGCCTCCACTCTCGCGCCGTTGCCTCCCAGTTTCTGCTGCCTCTCCAAACCATCCCCGTAACCAATCCATCCCCTCCGGCAGCGGACGAGTATCTTTCTCATCAGGCTGCGTGATGAGAAGGAACTCGCAACCATGACCGGAGTAATCACCACACCAAATACCTTGCCATTCCTTGCCCGGCCTCGGCATGTAGCTCTCGGGAGGTAGAGTTGCGTAGGTAGTGATGTCTTCCGGCATTCGAATACTCAGACCGCCGCGTTCAGTGCTTGGTAAGCCAGCCGCAAAGAAAGCCTGAGGAGAGCCTGGTGTCGCAGAAGGGCCGTTATTTAAGCCAAGAGCTGCTGAGAGACCGTTTGGCGAATTGAATGGCAATAGGGTGGGTGTGGTGCGACGGCCAGTGTACTCCACCCACTTTCTTAAGCGGAAATTATGCTGGCTGACTTCACTCAGTCTCGAAGGACGGTGGCCGGAGGATAGGAAGCCGGACCCGGAGTCGTTACGAGTTCTACTCTTCGCTGGCAATCGCAACGGTGGCCACAGTCGCGTTTGCTCAGTCATCGCCGCCTTAGGCAAGTTCCGGCAGAGCATGAAGGAGCTGTATAGCCCAGCATCTGCGAACGTATCCATCAGGACTTCCTTGTTGTATCTACTGGGTGGCGCGTAGCCGCGGTCGGAAGGATTGTTCTGGGGCTGGTCGCTCGTACGTGGGCTATCAACGTCAAGCTTCAGCACTGGCTGATGGAGGGACAAGGAGACGTGCGGGTTGAAGGAGTGGATGATCACTTCTCGGTCTTTCTCCCAGAAGTCGAGGGTGTGGTGACCGCGTTGGGCAACAACAGCATGCGCCTCGATGCTTCCCTTTGCAGAGTTGTAGCGAGCAATTAGAAGCTTGCCGCTCGGCTGGCTGTCGGCGAACCAGACACGGTAGCGCGGGAGGAACCAGTGTGGGTGGTGGGAGAGGTATAGGTCTCGGAAAGTGTGGCATGGCGCGGGACTGCTTAGAGGCTGGTGAAGATTGGAGCTGACAAGGGGCTGCCAAAGGGCATCGTCGTATGCGTGACAGAGGAGGCCGTGACATGTCTGTGCAGCGCTGCCTAGGTCGAGAGGCGAGAGATATGAGAAGATATGTAGAAGGAGCTCGGCAGGAAGGGCTAGGAGAGGAGGCTGGTTGACTTGTTCTTTGATTTCGGTCATGGTGTCTGATGGTAAAGGTCCAGGTGTGTACCTCAGGTCTTCTTGCACAGGGTTGGAGAGGATGTGAGGACGAGGCAGGAATGATACGGCATCTACCTGCTTATCCAGCCCGCTGACCCTAGGCTTCTCCGGCTTCTTGCGCAACTTCCTCTCCCGTCACTAGCCCTCGAGCCGGCTCGATGGTGAAGGCACCCGGACCACCACCAACAGCTCCCGTCGTCGAACGTCGGCGACTCTTTCAGGAAGGTGCTAAGCTGCTCAAGCGACACTGCAGCGCCAAGTCACACGGATATCGTGCGGTACAGCGCTCGCAATGGGCTACGGGTCGCTTCTGGACATGGACGTGATGCGATTAGCTGCCCTCCTGCGGCGGCGACCTGCTGCTGCTGCGGCATGTTTGCTTTCATCCAAAGTCATCCGGTGAAGCTGCTGAGGTCCGAGAGTCCCAGTGGCCGATCGCGGAGGTAAGCTTAAGCTATGGGACGCTTGTAGCCTTGCATGTGGTGACGTGACGAATTGCCGAGCCGTGCATTCCACACGGAATGAGCCGCACCACCTCCATCGGTGGCCTCACATCAGTGATTTCTGGTTAGACGTTCGCAGGAACATACCTGCCAGTGAGACGCACTCGCTCTTAGATCACCGGCCCCCAACAATTCGGTCTGGACTAAGGTATACCTAGGCGGCCCGCGACGTGGCTTGTGGGAAGTTTGACTGCAAAAAGCGCCCAGCAGCAGCAAAAATGTAATGAATGAATGGATATTTCTGCCCAGCACGCGAAAGTGAATAACCTAAAGTGGACTGCTCACCAAACATGAGCCTTTTTGGAGACGTCGAGCCGACTCTGTTGGTGTTCGGGTCCTGCTCTTCTACATATCAATTCGGCCAGGTGGTCATCAAAGTCCCCCGTATCGACAAGGAAGCCGAAATAACACAGGAGAACGCAAGAGCTACTAAAACGGAAGCCAACGTCTACAGAATTCTTGAGACACATGACCGAATCGCAAAGTACCTCTATATTAGTCCAACCAATGATATGATCATGCTAGAATTCTACAGCAATGGTAACTTCAAGGACTATGTTGAAGTCCATGGCCCAACGCAGTTGATGAAATGGGCAAGACAAATGATTGAAGGTGTTCAATTCATCCACAGCAAAGGTGTCCGACATTCAGATATCAGACTCAGCCAATGGTTACTGGATTCTCAGATGAACGCCCGACTTAGCGATTTCAATTCATCGGGCCACGACGAATGCGCTGCCCTAGGTCTACCTGGTCAGAAAGCTCTTGGAGTCGAAGATCCAGGCCATTTTATGCCTCGAGATTATTGCGAAGATAACTCAATCCGCTCGGATCTGTTCGCGTTAGCATCGGCACTTTATGAGATTGAATGCGGCAGCCTCCCCTTTTCGGACGAAAACGACGAGGCCATCACTCAGCGTTTTGCGCGAGGAGAGTTTCCATCGGTGTCGGATCTCACATTAGGACGTATTATCTTATCATCATGGAAGGGTGAGTTCGACTCAGCTACAAAAATTGCTCGAAATGACTAGGCCACTGTGGAGCGCTAGCTACACGGACGCACAGTCGTAGCCAGAAATCCATGGAAGGATGTCCCAGATTCCATCAACGAGACGCCTGCTGCTAGTCCGAAATTATAACGCTCCCTAGGTACCTTAGCCACAAGAGGACGCGGCAGCCAGCAGTCCAATTCGAGGTGGCCCGAATGATCTAATCAATTTCAGCGGTCATATGTGCTTTTCAATCTCCACTTGGCACAATCGGCCATAGGTTGCAGAGAACAGAGGATCCCGTCCGCTCTCCTGTACTTAAGCTGCAAACCGGCAGATTAGTATTATCGTGGGTGACCAGATGAGAATACCTGCTGCTGATTGTTTTTTGTTTTTATTTTTTTCTTGCTTTTTTTTTTTACCGGAGCAATTCCTAGGAGCGAAAACGCAGCGGCAAATGATTAGCCCTAAAGTCCCAAATTGCACTTGCAACAGATAGTTCCGCAGATGGCGAAGAGCTAAGTGCGCACCAAGGAATTCAGATCTCGGGACATAGATGACAGAGCCCAGCGCTAAATTTGCCCT
The DNA here is from genome assembly GCA_037044905.1 of Hortaea werneckii. Taxonomy (NCBI): domain Eukaryota; kingdom Fungi; phylum Ascomycota; class Dothideomycetes; order Mycosphaerellales; family Teratosphaeriaceae; genus Hortaea; species Hortaea werneckii. Next base: position 46,379 of record JBAOKB010000006.1, on the reverse strand, counting down.
CCCGGCCGACTGGAGTGAGAACTTCCAGAGTCTTCAATGGCAAGATCTGTTCAAGATGGCGAGAAGGCGCCATTTCGAGATAAGACCCTGGACCGGCAGATGGTGGGTTGGAGGACACATTTGTCACAGACCTACCCCACCACTCAAAGCATTACTGCTAAATGATTGCCACCAGACTGTTTCTAAACGCAGTGTCCTTCCCAAGACAGGACTACTTGCTCCATCTCTTCCGTAACACCCCAAGACTGCGAAACGCTATGGAGAAGGTTCCTGATCGAGCTCAATTCGTATAGCAGGTTTCGAGCGACCCATCGGTCGAATGGAATGCCGCCGCTGTTTCGAAGGAACCGAGTAGTATCTTCTGTCTTGTCAGATCTTGCCATCTCAAACGTGCTGGTGAGATGTGCGTCAAGTTCTTGGTGATGTAGCACTACTCTCCATTCGATAAGCGGTGGCGTGGAAATCTTGGTCAGTCCTGGTAAAGCAAAGGAGGCAAAAGTGGTAGCAGCCGTGAAGAGTGCTCCTGGAAGGCACGTGTTGTGAATCATCCCGAGAGGTACCTCTGCTGCGAGCCTATGGATCTCGAGAGCATGTAGCAGACATGTTCGTGCTGGTCGTCCTGAAGCCCATGCTTCTGGGTTCGCTCGCTTTGGCTCCTGTCGCTGCTGACCTCCGAATATATGTTGCGGGATGCTGTAGTGGAAGCACATTTTTCGTGCGCCGTCTGCCGTATTCACAATCAGGTCCATACAAATGGCGTGCCAACGTATTAAGCCAATTGTTCTTTCTGCTGCAGTTAAGCTTGTGCTATGCAAGAGCAGATGACGAATGGTATCCAGTGCTCTATAGACATCCCGGTCGGGCTGCGTATCGCCACGACTTTTCTGGGTTTTGCTTGAAACTGTAGCCGATGCCGCTATTGCTTCTAGAAGCATGGTGATGTTGAGCAGTCCGGAGACTTGTTCAAGGTGAGTTGAGCAGGGCGGATCTGAAGTTATGCCGCGATATAGCTCTTGTATCGAACTATGATCGGGCGCATGGGTGCAATTACTTTGCCTGGTCATGACAAGTATCCATGCATCCGCGTGTTCCGCCGAGAAAGCTTCCTCTTTGGATGCCAAAGGCAATCGTTTTGTAGCTGCGCAGGTATTTACCATGTTGCCACTGAATTGTGACACCACTCCGTCGACCACGCATAGACCTAGGAGAACCCTGATCTGGGTTTCTTTTGCAACCCAACATTTCCAAGCATGGGCTTTGGCCTCTGTTGGTTCGTCGGATTGAGGGATGCGAGGTTCTTGAACCTGGCCTATGTCATACATACCGCAGTACTGAGCCCAGTGCATGCTCAAGCCATAGAAAGTTTGGCTTGTCATACGTAAAGTATGATTCTGAAGGGAGATTGATCAGCCATCATGTCTTACTAGGATCCGCTATTATATGCTTGCCTTGGAAAACGCTGCGTAGACTTGGCTTAGCAGAGCAGCGACTAACAGCTCTAGGCCGCTGAATATATCATGCTCTCTTCGTTGACCGATCATGTCATGCCATGAAGTGGCAATCGCAGTATGCGCCAGTCTCCATAAGCGTTCGCCCTAAAGGAGGTAAGCACACTCGAGACCTTACGCAGTCTTAAGATCAACGTACGGTAGCTGTTGCTTCATCCGTCCCCAGGAAAAGGGATCCAAGAGCTATGGCGTTAAGCAGTAACGGCGCTGAGCATTGCCGATAGACGAAAGTTGGCCGATGTACCACCGGAAGGATCGGGTTGAACTTAGCAAAGAAGGCATGAAGACTGTTGTCAAGAAATTTAGGGGTTAAAGTGTACAACGCTCGAGGTGAAGTCACTTGCATAATCTAGATGACATGTCAGTCGCGAAATACTAACACGCGGATGTTGGCATACAATAACCTACGGTGTTAGTTAGGAGCCCATTAGTGGTCTGCACAGCACGTTGCCCATCGTCTGTAATGGCAGCGTCCTCTGACGGAGCAGGGAGAGCCTGTGCTTGAGCCGCATCGAGGAAAGGCACTGCAGACTGTCCAGACATAGTGTTGTCCCATGGGTCACCGTCATTACTTGTCAGGCTCTGGAAAAGATCCTCTGAGTCGGGCCATAGCAGAGAGGAAGTACTCTCAGCGATCGAGACCTGTTGGCCAAAAGAGATCGAAGAAAGTCTATCCCACCGTTCAAAGTCAACTTGCCTGGCTTGTGGATCGTCTCCGGTGGGTTCATAGGAAGTAATGTCATGTCCGTCCTGCTGGTCATTACGTTCGTGGGATTGACCATGCAGCTCCTGCATGGGCTCATTGTTCTGAACTGAAGGCTCTTGGTAAGCTATTGAGACTTTGCCGTGGCCTTTGACATGACGGCTCAGCACGTCTCCACGCGAAAAAGCTCTACCACACAGTCCACATTTGAAAGGCTTCGAACCCGTGTCTGCAATTAACCGAAGTCAGCAAATAAGTGCTAACTTGCATCTCTGGGAACATACGAGCTCTTTCATGTCTCTGGTTTCTCCATCAGTTGAAAGCTAGTCTGGTCAAGACTGACATGGTACTCTACCTTGAGATGCTCCTTTTTGGTGAATTGCCTGTTACAAAAGCTGCATACGAAGGGAATTGCGACCGATCCATGCTTATCATGCGCTGGCATCATCCTATCGCATCTACAGCACAATGTTTGCTGTCAATGTTCAGCCAGGCGACTTTTCCCACCTTTCCCACAGCTTGAAGTCCCCACAAGTGGAGACGCAGGGGTGATATATACTGCACCACACTGCTTGCTGTCACTAACCTTCCCCGCATTACCCCATGCCGGGAAGGATCACGAGGAGCCTATGCATGTAGCAAATAACCGGAAGACCCACATCTACTGCTGAGTTCCACTCGAATAGCGCCGTAGGGGCATGGACTACAGCTCAAAGGCAAGCGGGCAGCTTATGACGCCCATCTCGGGCATGCGTGAGTACTCCAACTCACCCGCTACTTCGAAGCTCTTGGTATGCTTCAAAATCGAACGAATCATGATATCAAGACTCCTATCTCTCGGTCAGCGCTAGGAATCATGCGTGAAATTCTTGATACGAAACGTACAGTCTTGCCAGAGGCATCCCAGCACATTGGTGCCTGCCTCGCCCGAATCCCAAATGCTTTGCTATGTTCGGCCTCCCTAAGATGAATTCGTCCGGTTGATCGAAGATCTCAGGATCGCGGTTGGCGGCTGTATAACACAGAGTGATGGGCTCTTTCGGTCGTACAGTCTCGCCATGGATGTTGACTTCTCTAGACGTTGTCCTCGCAAAACCTCGATATGGGCTGTACAAGCGGATGAACTCTTCCAAAGCGGCAGGAATTAGGGTCTCATCTTCTCTGAGCTTTGTTCGAAGCTCTTTATCTTTAGCCAAATGGTTACAAATAGAGCCGACCAGGATAGGCGGTGCTACTACTCCGACAACTAGCGATTGTCGAAGACAACCACTGGAAACGGTCAGCAAAAATACCAGAAACTAGGAAGCGTAACTTCACTTACACCAATTCTTCATCTTTAAGCGGACAGCCCTGTGCATCACGCTCTAACAATAATGAAGAGGCTGGGTCGTCTTCAGGGTCACGATGGTTGACTTTGCGATCTTCGAGTAAGTCTCGGGCAATTTGGTACATCTTTTGCGAGTTCACAGTGACGACTTCCTTGTCCTGCATCCTCCATGCGTTGAGCCAGCGAGCTGCCGTCACGGCGAGCTCAGATGCAATACCCGGATCCAAGTTGAGCCATTCCGCCTCCATTCTGGCAACGAAATTGGCAGCAAATTCGGCACTGATGTCGCCATGCCCTCGTGAAAGCAATGGAGCCAGTGCAGCTTCGGCATGTTTCGAAAGGGGATCTTTTAGACGACGAAGTCGAGCCGGTTTCACCGTACGCTCGAGGGCCTTACGGAAAGGCGTATGGGCGGGTGCGTCAAAGTTCAATGGCGGTCTACGCAAGCCCCTTGGATCGCTTGGAACGACTGCTTTGACACTGGATATGAATGTCTCCGAATCCATGGCAGCTTGTTTGACGTCTTCGTAGCGGGTCAGAAGCCAGTACCCCCCATACTGGTTCGTGTGTATGATGGGACAGTGCTTCCGAAGATAGCGATATTCCTCATGTATCTTGTCCGGTTGGTCGCTAATGACTGCTGCCGACTGATCAATGTCGATAAGCTCGCTTTGAAGCGAGTCACGTCGTTTGGTGGCGCTCATACTGCTTGTTCCCGCTGTTCTGCTGTCAAAGCAATTGCTCCTTAGCAGCAACGTCTCTGGAGATGACCAGATGATGAGAATGGCCTCTATACTGTTGAAACGCCTCAAAGGAAGGCGCATGTCCCTGACGGACGAAGGATTGCCTTAAATAAGGTGGTCCTCAAATGCGACACCAATGGTTTTGTTGAGCAAAGCTCCCATACGCCGAAGGCGTTGATTACAACCCTGCTTGTGCGTCTGTATGGTAGCAAGGATACCACAGACGTTGTGGGAATGTTGTGGGGCGTGGAGAAGTTGGAAAGTGGGAAATCGCGGAGAAAGGCGAATCCTCCAAAAGACGGCAGTCTTTGGATCTACATTACTCGTGTTAGCTTGCAGAGCGAGTTTCAAGCATGCTTGAACGGTATAAGTATGATCAAGTCTGTCCGCCGGCGGCTGCCACTATTTGGTTCTTCCCCAGCTTTGTTCCGTCCTCCCGCGCCCGAGTGATCTTGGGTATCGCCATTTAGAATGGCCCAAAACATGCATGCTCCAGAGAAAGGACTGGTGCAGGTCGATCATGTCGAATCAATCCAACGAGACGCTGCACTGCATCGTCCGACCCATTATCAGCCAGAGACAGACGAAGAACGCCGGCTCGACAAGAGAGTCAATCTGAAGCTCGACTTTGTCGTTGTTCTTCTCCTAGCGGTCATGTTCATTGTAGGTCATTAGTTACGGTGGCCCAATCTTGTACAGACCAGTCTGATCGTATCGTGTAGTTCTGTGGAATCGATAAAACGAACATAGGTTTCGTTGCAACCAGTTCTTTCGTCGAAGACGCCAATCTCAAACCCGACGACATCCCGAATTCTCTGTCCCTCTTCTCTGCCACCTACGTTCCGTTGCAACCATTTATGGTTATCTTGGCTAGACGTGTCGGCGTAAGATGGTTCATCGGAGTACAAGTCACTCTCTGGGGAGGCCTGTGCATGTGTCACGCGGCGATCACGAACAGTGGCACTTTGATAGCCTTGCGGTTGCTCATAGGGGCTGCAGAAGCGGGGTTTACCCAGATCGGTATGTTCTACATGTCCACGTTGTATCCGAAGTACAATGTTGGATTCCGACTCGGCTTATTCACGGGCATGTATTCCGTGGCAGGCGCTTTTGCTGGAGTGCTTGCATACGGCCTGCTAAAGCTGGATACGGACAGCCTGCATGGATGGCAGACCCTATTCCTAGTCGAAGGCGGCATCACCGTTGCCTTGGGTCTCATCAGCTTCTTGGTTTTGCCCTCCAGCCTGTCTAGCGCCTGGTTCCTGACGGCAGAAGAGCGTGTCCATGCAGTCCGAAGAATGGAACTAGATCTCGCCGGCGCTTACGAGGGCGAGCTCGATGAAAGGAAGGTCTCCAGGCAGAACTTTGTTGATGTGGCAAAGGACTGGAAGAAACTCTTAATCGTCCTTTGCAACATCACGGCGGTCTTGCCAGTGACAGCTTTTACGACGTTTCTGCCGCTAATTGTCGAAGGGATGGGATATGAGGGCATCAAGGCGAATTTGATGAGTGTACCGCCCTTCGTTGTGTAAGTGCGTGAACAAACTAGTTGAAATGCTCTTGCGCTAACGGGGTTCGGCAGAGGAACTGTAGGTCTGCTGATTATCGTTTGGTTAAGCGACTACTTCAAGGAACGATCTATACATACCGTGTGCGGCATGAGTCTCGGGATTGTGGGCTGCATCGTGATGGCAACCTCCGTTGACACACAACTCCGCTATGGGTTCGCGCACGTATGTATGGCAGGTGTGTTTGCTGGTGGTCCGCTGCTTGCCGTGTGGCTGGCCGGAAACACGCCGGATAAAAACACCAGGAGTGTTATCATGGGTGTGAATGGCTGGTCGAACATCGCCGGGGTCATTGCTGGCCAGATATTCAAGAGCCGCTACGCTCCTAGATGTAAGTCGAGGAGCTCTGCGGTGTCAAACTCAACCGTAAGTGCTGACGATACGCAGATGAGATTCCTTTGATAGTGACGATGTGTCTGATGGCCTTCGGTATGTGCGGGCTGATGTTTGTAAAAACCATGTATATCCGGGAGAATAAGCGCAGGGCAAGAGTGATTGAGACATGGGACGAGCAGCAATTCGCCGCGGAGGCCGCTTCACCTGAGCGACGAGGTGACCAGAAGCGTACCTTCATGTACGGGACCTGATGAATTGATTGGAAGCGGCAGAGCTAGGTGTCAGTCTTCAGATGCCCAGATGGGGGCCCCATTAAACACATTGTTCACGCCGACCCAAGCATCATTTCGAGATACGCAATCGAAGCCAACGAGTTGATGTGAGCACAATGCTTGGCGGCCATCTTTCATCGCACACATTATGTTCAAAAGAAGTGATGAAAGTAGTAGTAGAGGCTTCGTTGACTGGGCATGATGTGACCGTGCATGTTGCCAACTTGAACCGCAGTGTCGTCGACCACCTCCGCTTAGTAAGCTCCCGCAGCCGACCACACTGAATAAACCCCCCGTAGTACCACCTGTGCAGTGCAGTTACGACTTAGAGTGTGAATAGAATCTCCGAAAGACCAGAATGCCCCTTTTCAGTAACACGAGCGGCGGGAGAATTCGTCGCTAAGGTGAGATAATATTACAAGTTCAATCACGCTCTCTACCGTGTACAGTCACACCAACCTCCTTCATCTACACTCACAAGCCCTTCAACCCAACTTTTATGGTGGCGAAGGCGCGCCGTCTCCCGCCCCCGCCCTAACCCTCACACTACTCTCATCGACCTTCTGCTCGCCCATGCCGAATCCATACCCGGACTTCTTCTTCCTGCCCTTGCGATCACCGTACTGCTCGTCGAACTTCCGGATCGCATTCAGACTCGCCATATCCTCGCTGATACTCGCGCTGATCTCCTGCACGGCCTTGTCGAAGTGGCGCTTGGCTAGGGTCCGTTTCTCCGGGAGCTTGAAATCGGTGTTACCGTCCTTCTCGTTCCGGGTGATCAGGTCGTTCTCTTCGCGCACGCAGGCCAGCGCGGCGGAGACGCAGAGGTTCTTGAGATCGGAGCCGGAGTAGAGCGGGGTCTGCTCAGCGAGGTTGGCGAGGGAGACGGAGTCGTCTAGGGCTTCGTTCTTGAGGTGGATGCCGAGGATGCTCTCCCGGTCCTTGGCTACCGGCAGGTCGACTAGGAGTCTCCTTGGAAGTCGACGGAGAACGGCGTCGTCGAGGTCGAAGGGCCGGTTGCTGGCCACCATCATGAATACGCCGTGGTCATCCATCCCATCCCACTCGCGCAGAAATTGGTTGATAATCTCACGGTGCGTGTTGCGGTTACCTGCACCACTTCTGCTACCGAAGATAGCGTCGGCTTCGTCGATAAAGACAACACAAGGCGAGAGCTTCTTGGCCAGACTGAAGACCGCGCGTACCATCTTCTCACCTTCACCTACGTATTTCTCGTAGATCTGCGCGCCGCTGATTTCGAGAACGGTGGCGCCTGATTCCTTCGCTACAGCCTTAGCCAGCAGCGTCTTTCCCGTACCGGGTGGACCGTAGAGCATGAGGCCAGGCAGTCGATCGCTGGCCAGGACACCGTATGAGAAAGCCTCAGGCCGCATCAATGACAGAGTGGTGAGCGTCTTCAACGCTTCAATGGTCTCAGGTGTTGCATGCACGTCGTCAAACCCGGTCCTGATGTTTTGCGAGTCGGCAACGCCAGTCAACAATTTGGTCTCATGTTGGTTGAGATTCTTCTTGACGTCCTCGATCTTCTTGCTACCCGCTCGCTTTTGCTTGTCTGTCTTCTGGTTTGGACCTGAGCTCTCGTCCGCGTGAATATCCTGTCCTTCTTGGCTGCTAGCAGGCTTGTCCTTCATGCCAAGGTTGGTCATTCTCGAAGTTGTGTTCCAGTTCTGGACCGCTTCGTCTACACGCATGGTAGTATATGCCGCAAGAGCAACATGAACTGGCCTGATGTCCTCAGACTGCGCATACGATCTGCTTAGGCCAATGGCTATAAGGACAACACGCTGAACTTCATCAAGTGTCAACACTCTCTCGGAGAGGAATCGCGAACCTTGGAGGGCCATCTGCTCTCGAGCCTCGTGAGACAGCAAATCGGTTTCCGTGCTTGGTCGCAAACGTCGAAGCATACTGGACACGTGCCTAAGGTTGATCTCCAGAATCCGGCGGTACCCGGGGTTCTTGAGTGTCTCGGCAGACGCTGCGGGCTTAACTGTAGGCACTTCCGATGTGACAATGGGTGCAGCCTCTTTCCTCGGCGGCGGTACTGTTATAGTGCGGAAAGGGAAGTCTTCAGGCTCTCTGAAACCGCTCATGAAGATGTTATTCTGGCCTTGCGCGGTGGTGCCTACAATGAGCACGCTTTCACCGCTTCGCCGTTTCTTTTGCACAATGCGAACCAATTTGCGGACGATGGCATCGCCTAGCTGTGAGCGCGAAAGGTCTTTGAGGTCACGAAGGTGGATAATTGTCTTTTGGCCCTGAGTGCCGTTCAGAGACCCGCTCTCGAGGGAGCCAGCTTTTTGCGTTTCAAGTTTGAGTGGCACGGCGCCACCCTCGACGCTCTTGCTCATATAATTGACGAGCGTCTCTGCAGCTTGGGCAATCCTGCTCTGGGCATCAAAGGTACTCGGTAGCTGACGGAAGTTTTTGTGGCCTTCAGGGCCTGATAGTTGCTCCCGCTTCTGTGTGCTTGCTTCCAACAACCCTTCGAGCAGTACAATGAGGCGTGCCTCATCATACTGAACGATTTCGGACGAAGACGACGGCTTTGGACTGGACCGCATCATTGGGAGTGGGCTTGGTGCCGAGCCTGCGTTTACGAACTGAGGTCGGCCAATGGTAATGCCAGCGATGCCGATGCCTTGCAACGCTTTGCCCAGCTCGTGTCGTCGGTCATGCAGGGCCTTTCGCAAGTCTTCCATGTTGCCAAATCCACCCGATGGACGGTCTTCTGACTCCTCGTCTTCTTCGTCATAGTCGTCTTCCTCCATATCCATCTCATCTTCTTCGCTAGGATTGCCGAAAGGCTTCACACTCCGCCCAGAAGACGCCTCATATCCATCGAAGACATCGTAACCTAGTGTTGAGAATGAGCCAGGCGTATCTGATCCATTACCGACGTACTCGGCAGTGAGATCCTCAATGTCATTGGCGTCAATGCGGATGAGGTCGGCGTGTACAACCTGTGCGAGAGCTCGAACGTATTCATCCATATGGTCATGCGAGTCTGAGTCAGGGCAGTGTAAGGATAGATCTACGCGGTTCGAGGCAAAAGAGGAAGATTGCTGGCCTTCAGTAGCCATTGACAGTCCGGCACGTATGCTTGCTTCCGCTTCCAAGAAGACGTAGGTCTGCGGATTCGTGAGATCGAAAGTAGGCCCAGCAGACTGTGGACTCTGGAAGGCTGTCCATTCTCCTTCTTTTACCACAGGCTCTGCAGGTTGCGGCTTCTCCGTGAACACTTTCTGATTGAAGAAGTTGGAGAATGTGCTTTGCTTAGGTGTCGATTTTGAGCCTTTCGCCTGCTCCCAGTCTGGAGACTGTTCATTGCCCTCTCCTTTCGCTTTCCGGTTCTCGGCTTCTGTCTTCAGCACCTGTTCCTGTTGCTTACGAGGCAGGGACACAAGCAGCTCGCCTAGCGCTTGCAGGTCTACCTCATGCGGACCTTTTGCTCGCTGATGCACGAGCTCGTTGACAACCCAGAAGGCGTGCGCCTCTTTTGGTAGCGTGCCGAAGAAGGTGCGGTCTATTCCAAGCGCAGTAATGTCCACCTTTTGATCATCGATGTCCACGACATGCGGATCTCTGGCGTGGTGGTTTGCTTGTCTTGAATCGGTCGGCTGGTAGTATGGGACGGTAAATAGCGTATGCCCGGTCTCGGTATCGACGCATCGGATCATCTGGGCGTGCTCACGGTCCAGCAAAGCCTCTGGCTGCACGTCTCGCACCAATGTGACGTTATGTTTCATGAACCATTGCGGTATTGGTGGCGGTCTGGGGACTTCATTGTTCCTCCCATTGCGCATGCTTCTTCTAATCCGCGTCTTGCGCCCCTCTCCATTCCCATTGCCATTGCTCTTGGCCTCAGCATTCTCTGCATCCTTGGTGTGTTCGGGTGGCGCCGTCGACTGTTCCTCGGCCTTACGCTGCTCGATCCAGGCATTGTGTTCGTGGTTATTGTCTCCGGGCGGCTTAGCGTCAGAGGCTCTCTGGACGCTGCGATGGAACGACCTTTGGTGCTGAGCCGACGCCGACGCGATTCGGGGTAAGGAAGGCTGTCTGATGCGACTGCAACTCGGCGCTCGGGTCTGAGAGGCCAAGCGAGCGCTTTGGCGCGCGATGGGGCGCATTCAGAGATGTTGTATATGCTAGGCACGGGAGTTTGATCAGTGACTCTGCACGATGTTTCGGTCGCGGCGAACAAAAGTTGGAGTTGAACTTCATTCATCTCGTGCTTGCGCTGACGGAGATGCTCACTAATCTCCGAACCGACTTCAGACCCCAATTCAACTTGAACTTGAATTCTGCTGCAGCAGCATCATTCGACAATCTCCACCGTGGAGGTACCACACTTGATCATGTCGCGTACAGAGCTGATTCGTCTCAGAGACAACATGGAGCACGAATGGATTTGGTGGCGCCAGTGAGCATCTAGAGAGAAACACGTTGGACCTGATTGCTACGTGAAGTCCCAGATGCCGCATAAGGTACACCACAGTGTGCCCACCTATTACCATCCTGTCACCATCCCGAGCTCCATACGTTCACACTTCTTCTCAGCGCAAGGAGAAGCCTTGTTTTTTTTTTTTTTTTTTTCGTTTTTCACGCGTCTCTTATAACTTCTCTTCTTAGTTCCTTGTATCCATCGTGGGAGATGATCTCAAGGCATCGCACCACGTCTTGCTATCGCCGGAGCTCTGACAGCGACTACACAAGACCCTTCTCTGCTGTACATGCTGTAGGTTACGTCTACCGGGTTCCACACTCAGCATGTCACCATACACACCTCCTGAGGAGTACCCGCTTTAAATAATATGCATTGAGAGCTGGAAGACTGAGGCTATCTCCGCGGTTGCTACCCAATCTTCCAGGTCCGCTGCCTGACTACATGGCTGGCGAGCTGGATGGCTCAAGGCCAATGTCCCCATCGGACGGGACAGATTTTCCACTCCGTGATAAACACCATCGACGGGACATGCAGACGCTGGCACAGCGAATTGTGTCGGATGAAGGCCGATGGCGTCCGAGCAGACCTAGGAGCTTTAGGACGAGAGACGCAGCTACTTGCTAAGAGATTCACATACTGCGAGCTCACCAAATCTGCCAAGTCTCTGCTTGCATGCGATTCATGTTGCCCTGCCAGGCTTCACTATGCGAATCATCTTGCAGCCTTTGATGGTGGCGGCCCAGAAGTGCAGTGATTAGTAGACTTAATGGGCACGTAATATTGGTTAATATGGTGAGACTGTCCTCGCAGTGACTGGGAAACAAATTTGACGACAAATAAGTACTCACACACCGTGAAACATTACAAGACGCAGCCATTAATTTCTGCACTGGCTTGTCAGAGAGCTTTTGCGATTGATATCAACCCACTGACGATAAGAAGATGTCTGGGCCGCAGTTTAAGGGGCAGCCATCACGGGGCATTCCACGTGGCTCAATACCTCAGAACGCTCCACAGGGCTTTCAACCGCCGCCGGAATCGCCTTCTACCTCTGATGGATTGCAGTCTTTGGACGAGTCTCGATCTATGACACAGCCACCTTCGCAGCAGCAAACTCCACAATATCAAAATGACCCCTATCAAGCTCGCTCAACGGGTCGCGCTCCTTTCCATGGCCAGCCGTCACAGCCATACACCTCCAATTCTTTGCCACAGATCCCTCAGCAGCAGAAGCAAGGTGCGGATTCGCCCCTACCTCAGTGGCAATGGCAACATCAAGGCCATCCTGGCAAGGACTTTGCTCAAACTCCGCAGCAACAAATGCAGCCACCCGTTCATCAGGCAGGGCCGCCTTCGGAATCGACCAGCGCCACATCGGAAGAAGATAGCGACAACAATTCTAGCGAGTCGGATGACGACGAGGATGAAGAAGGCGAAGAAGATAACGGAGATAGTTTCCCGACTACATTAAATCATCCTGGCTGGCCCCAGCGGGTGCAGGCCCCAGTCATATCGCCTCAACAACCCAGAGCAGCATCGCTAGTGACCAGCCTCTCAGGCGCTTCGACATCTACCGCGAGACAATTTCAGCCAGTAGGACAGACTCAACCGAAGTTATCCCCCTCGATCACCAGCACTTCGTCTGGAGCTACTGGCTCAACAAGACGTGCTGCAGACCGGTCGGTGAGACAAGAGAAAGCACCGTCTACAGCCTCGTCAACTGTGGCAACCACACTGTCCGGTGCTACTTCGAAGCCACTTCGAGCTAGTCAGCATGCGAAAGAGCACCAGCGGCAGTACACGCCTAAAATTGGAGAGAGACAATTTCTAGGAGAAGATAAGCGACTTATACCGCAACAAGAGCACTCCCTCAACAATACACCCGCCAGACCTTCCACATCGCATCGTGGAACAGAACGCAGCTTAAGAGAGCATTTCCTCGCACCAAACAGCCCTAATACCCACGGCAACCGTGGTACACATCATCCGCAACACCCTCCAAGCCTCAGAGAGCCGATGCCGCGACGCAGTACCAGAGGATCACAGACGTCCGGTCGAGCAAGTCAGAGGCTGAAGAATCAGCCCCATACCGGGGCAGCTCCTGCCTTGCTCTCGCCACACACAGCGAATAGAGGCGAAGCAGACGCCTACTACGACCCCAATCAAACTTTCAGCAGCCGTCACTCTGCCCCCAGCACAAGGACGTCCTTCGACCTAAACGATCATAAAATCTCCCACCCAAACCCGGCCATCCCTCCTTCATCATCACCAGCAGCACGACCACCTTTCTTTCCTCCTCCTCCTCCTCCTCCTCCTCCTCCTCCTCCTGCCGGTGGAAACCAACCTTTCCCCTCCCATCCCACCATCGCCCCTAACCCCACCAATCCCGACCCCTTCGCCCACACCCTCGCACCAGGCTGGAAAGCAACCCTCAAAGGCTTCGTCCGTCTCTACTTCACCCGAGACCTCCACCACCGCAACAACTCCTGCTCGCCATCCACCAATCCTTCCACCACAACAGCAGCAGCAGCGGCAGCGACGGCGGCGATGCGAGCAGAGAAACACGAGCTCTTCCTCCGCGGCCAGCGCTTCTTCCAGCACCCTATCATACGAATCTGTGGGAATTTCCGCCCGAGGCACTACGTCGTGATCGCGGAGCGGGTGGAGGAGGTGCGGAGAGCTGTTCTACAGGACCAGGGAGGGTCTGACGAGGATGCTGATGTTGGGGGGACTAGGGGACGAGCTCGGGTAGGGGGTAGGAGGAGCAGGAGCAGGAGCAGGAGCAGGAGCAGGAGCAGGGCTTCGAGGAAGGAGGGAAGGGAAGGTGGTGGGTTACGGCAGCAGCTTGCGAGGAGGGTGAGGGAAGGAGGTGGAGGGTTTAGGCATACGGGGGGAGAGGAGGAGTGTCGGTGTAAGGTGGAGAAGAGGGAGTGTTCGCGGCCGGATCACCCCGGGTTTCCGCATATTTGTCCGAAACATCATAGGCGTAGAAAGGAATGGTGATGATGTTTGGGATGGGTGAGGTGAAAGAGGCATGTATTTGTGCAGGGAGAGCTGGTTCAGTAGGTATTTAGTGTTGAATGGAAGCGAAAATTTATGCGACTTGGAACATTTTTTCTTGCCGCTTGGGTTCGCTGTGTCAGATCGCCGGGGCGTAGGCGGCTTGAGTCTTAATGGGGAACACAGAAGTACTGGCTATTCGTTCCGAGCATGCAATGCGCCTCGGCCATCGTCAGTGCGTAGAAAGATAAATTCACGCCCACTATAAGGCGGCACGAGAGCGAATCCAGATGACCTCAAGAAACCTCGTAAATCGACAAGGGCGTAAGCAAAAGAAAACCTTGGAAATGCAAAAGAAAAGTTGCTGAGCAGCAATCGACCCCTTTCTCTACATTGTACATGCATACGCCCAGCGTCCCATCGCTCCCATTCAGTACATCTCCTCGCTGCCAACTCTCTGTAACCACATATCTCCAAGTCTATTGGTCGAGCCGGGCAGGGAAAGTGCCGTTCTCCCGCTGGTCGTCCCAGCGCTCACACCAGGAACTCGGGCACAGGGAACGGTAGGCGAGGAAGAACTGTGGAGTTAGAGTGGAGCGTGTTAGCCAATGCCTTGGTTGTCGTGCTTGCTTTCGCGTAGGTGGGACTGGCTGGGCAGAGTGAATTGGAAAGCATGTGGGTGATATCGTTAGAGACGTACCTGGCGGCATGGCTTGAAGTCCTCACCCTTGGCGAGGATACACTTGTGGTAGTCGACGTAGTTCTGCCAGCAGTGCTTGGTCTGGTTCTGGTTCGGAAAGCGGGCGTCGAAGCCTGAGGGATCCTCGGTGTCAGTATTCCGTCCTGCTGTGACCGCGACCTGGCTCTTCTTCCTGCGGCAGCTACGGCTGCTGCGACTTCGATATCGCAATGGCTATTCTCGAGGCACTCGTGGGTTTGTTCGGAGTATCACATACCGGCTGTTCACACACATCATGTCAGTCTGCTACCTTCTCTCAATCGCATTCTCCACTCTTCCGCTGGGTGGCGCTGCTTACCAGTCACGAACTTGAAGGGCATGGTGACGCGCTCCTCATCGTCAGACATTTTGGCGGTATTTGTGTAGAATTGGTTCGGTAGGGTGGCGAGTGGGTGCTTCGTCGCAGTAGTCGGTCGTCTTTCGCTATCGGAGTCCAGCGAGCAGCAGCAGATGGTGAAGTCGTCGACGAACATGGTAGGGGAACAGCCGCATGGCCCGTGCAGGCATGCCGCTGATTGGATGGTGGTGAGCTGGGCTGTCGGGTTCGGAGCTCTGCGCTGCTGCGGGCCGGCAGCGACGATGGCAGCAGCCGGAGCAAGCAGCACCACCACCACCACCACCAGCAGCGAGAGGTCCTTGTCGCGATTGAACCACCACGCACCCCTCTCCACTCCGACACGAACGAGCCCAACATGCAGTCCACCCGATTCCTCGCCGCCAACATGCTGCGCGCGCAGCCATCGCGCATGACACCCATGCTCCGCAGCCAGCAAGCCACGAGGGGGTTCAGAACGGTGGGCAGACAGATGAGGCCCATGCCGGTACGTGAGACAAGATTATATCCGCTGAGCATCCTCAGCCCTGCCTTGTGAATTTGGTACTGATAGAGTCTATGTACAGAAAGAGGACCAGTCCGGTATGTTCCGCCTCATGCCTTCCCCATTCCAATCTGCACCTGCCCCAATGGGTCCCCCAAAAGCAGCTCACCCCCAGCTGCACCTGCCTACCCAAGCAGAAGAGCTCTCGCGCAGGACACAGTACTGACCGCCCCTCTTAATTGCTATAGCCCACACCATCTCCCAACGTCTGCGCCAGCTGAAGCGCATCCCGCCGGAGCTGATCCCGCTGGGCGTCGTCCTGGCCGCCGCCGTCTTCGCTGCCGGCTACAGCATGGTCCGCAAGCTCTACACCGACTCCACCCTGCGACTGTACAGGCAGGGTCCGGATGCGAACAAGCACTAGAGGATGATCATGTCATATTATGAGAGGAGAAAGAAGAAGAGAGAAAGAAGGGAAGGGAGGGAGTGCGACTGTACCTATGAAAAGGAGCAACTTTGGTGCAAATTAGCAATGGGAATGTGGTTTCTTTTGGAAGCATCTGCTGAGGACAATTCCATTTTGGGTCTGTGAAGGTCACGTGTGCTGCGATTTCCACCAAACGCGAGCTAGCAGTGAAGCGACGGCCAACGTAGCTGCGAATCTTGCACACTTCTCACGAGACACTCAGGTAAGTAAATACTTCGAAATACCGTGACGCGATGGCTCACTTAACTTGATTCGAGTATCATGCTATGTGCTTCAGCATCTGAATGTGGCGTCCTACAGCAATAGATTGCTTGTGCAGCGCAAGATGAAGAATTGCGTCTCCCATGGAAGTGCCAAGGTTTGCTGCTCAAGCGGCCACTCTCTACTGCTCTCGCCTCCATGTGCGATCACATGCTAGCAAACCTGCTATCTCGCGCGACACGTGATTCTGCGCATGAATCAGTCCAAGCCAGTACAACTCCACGTGAAGTTCACGTCGCGTTTGTCCAAACTACAAGTACTCAACCCTCTCCGCCCCTTCCTTACCTCTTCACTCGTAAGAAACCCCAATTGCCACAGCATTACCTCCATACCATCCTCCTTCAATCTAGTATACCCCCACCCCTCCCCTACACCGAAGTCCCCCCCTTCCACCATGCCTCCCAAGGAGAAGAAAGAAAGCAGCTCCGGCTTCACCGCCCGCGACCTGGACCTCCTCGCCGCCGCCATCCAGTCGACCAAAGCCCCTGTCGAGGTAACGTTTGGCTCCCTCTGACATTTCCCTAACCCCCATCCATGGTGGGCCTCCATTGACCAGAAGCAAATCTCTTAGATCGACTACAAAGTCTTCGCCGAGAAGGCCGGCCTAGGCGGCGCGCCGTCCGCCAAGGCTTCCTGGCATGGGCTCAAGAAGAAGATGGAGAGGTTGAATGGTGGTGGTGGTGGTGGTGGTGGTGGTGGGGTTGCCGGTGAGTCTTAGCGCCTGATTCTCTTGGCGTAGAAGTGGAATGCTAATTAAGGGGTTTTCAGTGGCTTCCCCGGGTGGTACGCCGAATGAGAAGCCGGAGAAAGGGTCGAAGAAGCGCAAGGTTGATGATGGTTAGGAGGGCGAGGATGGTAGTGAGGGCGTTGACAAGGAGGAGACTTCGACGATGGGCATGGCTGCTAAGAAGGGTCGGAAGGCTCCGGCTACGAAGGCTAAGGGGAAGAAGACGGCGGTTGTCAAGGCTGAAGCGGAGGAAGCGGACGAGCACGTCGATGGGACCCCGATGGCTGAGAGCAAGGATCAAGGCAGTGCTGAGGCGGACGGAGAGGAGAAGTCGGAGGGCAATGCAACGGAAGAGGTGGGGGAGAACATCAAGGTTGAGAGTTAGAGACTTCTCCCAGCGAGGACGTCCTACGGCTGAGAAGGCGAGGGAGGCGAGCATCACGCCAAGATTCTCAAACGCCAGCATCGCGTTAGAAGAACGGCCGTTGTTATCATTCAGGAATCATATCTCAAACATCCATAGTCAAAATCCGAGGAATCAAAAAAACAAAAGGAAATAACCCCAAAAAGAAAGGGGCCAAAAAAAAAAAAAAAAAAAAAAAGGCATCACCGTCCCGCCTCATGCAGCCTCAGCCTCACCTCGACAGGAGCCAACGTAAGCCCGATCGTCTTCTTCACCCGCCCCTGCTTCGCCTTCGCCGTCACCGACTGCGGATCGAGTTCCACCCGATTATACCTCTGCACGAACCTGACAAAGCCAATACCCCGCCCCAGTCAACGCATACTGCTGGCCCAGACAGCCCAGAGGAGGGGGAAAGACAATATCTAGGTAACATCATGTCTTCAGATAGTGTCTTTGGAGATAGTAGCGTAGGTCTAAAATCGATTGATCTTGTATACTTTGAGGACAGTAGGACCGAACATAACGCAGAGAGACTAAGTCAGATGACGGAATGGGCAAAGCCTTCGTGGTTTGTGGATATGGGTCATCTGGAAACGTGATCGCAGATGGATTCTGATTGAGTCTGTATACTTGCAAAAGGGTGCGAAATCCTTCAAAAGGGCTTGGGTCATATTGGTTTTTGACTCTGTGTTCAATCAATTAGATATGCAATACACTTAAATAATAAGGTAAAGAGGTTATAGACTGCAAGCCCCGCCAAAATCGGATGCCCCCTTCATTCAAAGAGTCACGCCTATAGCTTCATGCCCAACGCCTTATGGACACGGAGAGCCTGCCGTATGCTCAGATCAAGCATGATTTCCTCGCTACCACCGGGGATAGCATAGGCCCTCACATCCCGGTAGAGCCTCTCAACCTTGGCACCCTGGCCACCTCTGCTATAGCTCAGACCGCCGAAAATCTGACTGGCCTCTCTCGCGCAGAACTCGAAAGTGACGGTAGCCTGCGCCTTCAACCCAGCAATAGCACCGCCTAGCTTCAGCATAGCCTCGTAGTCCGACATCTTCTGGCACTGGAAGATCAAGCTCTCCATCCACGAATACGAGGCTTCGATCTGTCGTGCCATGTGCGCCAGCTTCATACGGATGACCGCATGGTTGATAAGCTTCTGCCCGAACGTCCTCCGCTTGTGCGCATACTTCATACTCTCTTCGTAGCAGACGCGGGAGAATCTCAAGCACTGGATGATGATTCCGATGCGTTCGTGGTTGAAGTTGGTCATGATGACCTTGAACCCTTGGTTCTCCTTGCCGATGAGGTTCTCGACGGGCACCTTGACGTCTTCGAACGTGACATAGGTCGTGCCGGAGGACCAGACACCCTGGCAGTCCATGCGGCGTGTGCTTACACCGCCCATGCTGCGCTCGATGAGGAGGACGGAGACGCCGTTCATACCTTCGCCTCCGGTACGGACGGCAGTTGTGAAGTAGTCGCACCTGCAGTGGATTAGTGATGTCTCTTAGAATCCATGATATCAAGAGTTCTTACCAGACGCCATTGGTGATCCACTTCTTCTCACCATTGACAATGTAGTGCTTGCCATCCTCGCTAAGCTTGGCTTCGCAAGTCAGATTCGCAACATCGGATCCAGCATCGGGTTCCGTAATGGCAAGGCATATCCGCTTGTCGCCATTGAGAATCTCTGGCAAGATCCGCTGGACCAGCTCCTTCTTGCCGTGCTTGACCACAGGCGGGCAGCCAATACCAAAGCCGCCAATCACATTCCAGACAAAGCCGCCGGAGCCACAGCGTGACATCTCGTCGGTGAGTAGCATCTCATGGAACAGATCCCACTTCTCAGGTGGCACGGACTTGATGGTCTTGCCACCCGCCATTTGGCTTGGGTATGGATGCATGCCCAGAAGACCGGCCAGGTACCCACGCTCGCCCATCTGCTTGTATATGCTGTCCGGCACTTTCTTGGCCTCGTCCCATTCAGTGACATAGGGCATGACTTCCTCCTCCATCCACTCGCGCACTTCAGCCCGTAGAGCTGCATGTGTCTCGTTGAAGTAGGGAGTGTGGTATGTCTGGTACCAGGAAGGGTCCGCGTATGGGATCATGTCACCATACTGGTCCATGGCCTCGGCCTCTTCTGATGCTGCCGGACCTGGCTGAGGGCTCACCGCACCGGGTTCTGCAGCTGGCACGACCTTCTCTGCCTCCTTCTTCGCTGATGGTGGCGGGGTAGCGGAGGGTGTCGGAGGAGTCTGCTGGGCTGGCTTTGGCTTGCTGTCGAGCGAGCCAACCTGGAGCTGTTTCGAGTACTTCTTGAGGATTGACTCGTTGTGGTACTTCCAGAACTGTTTGCTGGCATCCTTGCCGGCTACTCGCTGCAGGACTGGACAGTGGTTAATCTAAGTCACGATGGCGGTCTGGCAATCACGGCTTACTCTTCTTGCCACCGGGGTGCTCATCCTGGAATTTGGTAAGGTCGTAGACATCCTGATCCACAATGATCCACAGGTTGTCGGCTTTGTTGTGCGATGCAACATCGCTCGGGGAGAAGGTTTGAGACATGGTTGATAAGGCAATGTGGGAGAGGATGCGGAGGAAAGATGGAGGGTAGGAAGACAATGAAAAGTAGAGCGGATACCCCGGACGAGGCTACGGGAGAGCAGGGGGATAAAGAGAGACAGGCGCTGCTTACCCTCGGATTGACATGTGAAGACGATCTAGCCACATGCCGACGCATGTGATGCTCTGCACGGTGACGCATTCACGGCATCCTCGTGGCCTGCCAAACTTTGCGTGAGCCGCATGACCATGCACATAATAATAAGCCTGAGTACCGCGGCGGCGATTGGTCCAGCCTGCATCTTGAACATCTTGTCGTCGTCTTCACGCGCGTTGCGAAGCACAGCACAGCCGAGGTTCGACACGGCCGACTTTCCCAATCCGTTACCACAAGTCATGGATCCACCGTGAAGAACCGGATTGGACTATGGCTTACCTAAGGTAGTAGGTAGCCGGGGCCCGGGCGTGCGATTCTTCGTGCCTGAGGCATATCGCTCAATGGGAGGCGCGCCCGCCCCGAACGCCTGCCCGGGTGCAGGTGCAGGTGGCCAGGTGGATTCCGTTCAGGGACAACTGACCAAAGCAACATCGCCTTGTGGGCTGGCCATCCCAGATATGGCCGAGACAAGCAAAGATGGCCCCCCTGGCCATGGAGAAGGCATGAGTGTCGAAGACAACCAGAAGGCCTCTCCACCGGAATCTCCGGCAGTCACTCGAACTCGTAGCTGGATCATCTTCGCCTTCTGGGCCATAGTGGCTTGTCTTGGTCTACCCCATTGGATATGGACCACCTCCATTCACCGTTCGGATCTGCCGCTGGATGCGATGAACAGTTGGGCCGACGGACAGGTACGTGTCAAGTCTGACCCTTATACTTTTACACGCTGACCTCTTTTAGGCATGTCAGATGAAGTATCCTCTGAGAATCAAATTAGATACTGCGGATGACAACGAGGCCATCAGATCCAATAAGGAAGAGATTCTGACCCACTTGCAGAGTGAACTCCTGCATACTAACAAATTACCTCTTTACGACGTCTCGATCGCTCCAAGTCAATTCAACGAGAGTTTTGGGCAGGATCAGGAAACTGATGGCGACCTCATCATTTTCGTCCGAAATGAGAGCAAATTACCTCCTCAAACGTCGTTGAGATCATTGTCACCCGTAATGGATGTCCAGGCCAATCTACGAGAGCCCAAGGCGGCCGCGCACTTGATATTCGAGGAGATACTGAAGAATCTCGACGACGAGCAGCTTTCCCTATCCAACCTGTTGAGGGATAGTCCCTTTGCCAGCGGCTCAGAAGCACTTTTCAGTCCTGAGCAGAAGGCCAAGCTGGATGCTAGAACGACGAGAGCGTTCAAATATGCATCGACTTACCACTTGACTTTCTCACTCTTCTCGGCATCTTCATCTCCCTCGGCCTGGGACATCGATGCCGCCATAGAGAAGTACATCAGTCCGCTTGTTGGACAACTCTCTGCAGTCAGCAGTTTTTCAGTGGACACGCAAGTACAGCTGCATGCTACCTTCTCGCCTTCGATTGCAGGACCTCAATTCGACGACGCAAGCAGGAAGTGGAAACTATTGAAAACGGATCTCAGCGGCTTCATCAACGCTGCTGAGTGGCCACTGAGCCCAAGCATTGGTACCGGCCCAACTATAAACTTTGTTTTATACGTGCCATCCAAAGAGCAAAGCCCGCTAGAGATCGCAGAGACTGGTGGAACAAGTTGGTTGATACCCCAGTGGGGAGGGGTACAGATCCTGAATCCTAGCAACAAGCAAGCCAAGAATCTCTCTTCAGACGATCTTGAGCAAGTGATGCTCACTTTCGCCGACCAACTCACCTCACTCGTGGGTCTACCGCCTTCTCCATCTTCGCTAGCTTTACGCCTGTCCAGCATGGTCCGCGAGCGTGCCACTTCGCTTATACTGGCTTCGTCTTCAACACTGGGCGCCCTCTCCCGTCTGACCCTCAAGCTTACATCCATCGCTATCCCCGACTCAGTGGCGAAAGCAGTCGACGAGACTATTGGCCGCCTTGATCAAGCCTGCGTCGACCTGCACGAGGGTCGCTTCGAAAGCGCCCTGTCAAACGCGCGCATTGCCAATGACGAGGTAGAAAGGGCTTTCTTCGAGCCTTCGATGGTTGGCCAGGTCTACTTCCCTGACGAACACAAGGTGGCCGTCTATGTGCCTCTTCTTGGTCCGATGGCGGTGCCGCTTGTCATGGCCGGGATCAAACAGCTGAAGAATCTGAGGTCTGGAAAGGTCAAGTCGGCTTAATTGCTTCAGATATGGGTCTCTTAGAGTATCGCATCCGTGTCCATATTGGCTGAGCGCTGTACTCTTTCAAAGAAGTTTTCTACGCCGTCATGGATGCAGTCGTCTCCTGAAGCAGTCATCCCGTACCGCTCAAGCTGATAAGAGTTTCCGCGATTGTCAACTCTCGGATGCCATTTTCGCGGCAGAGTTTCAAGGACGACTTCGTCTTGCCTTCCTTTGGCATCCTCTGGCCGATTAACGTACGACAGCTTGTTGATGCGAAGCCATCTCAACGACAGCTCTGCGGCTATGAGCTTACAGAGCGACCTCCAGACGACTTTGATCCTTTCTGTGGTGTTGAGACCCTCGGAGTTGATTTCCAGAGCCACGATATCGAGCACCAGCCGTTCGAGCGAAGCACGATGGCTATGGAGAAGCCCCCAAAGAATGTCGCCCGCCACTATGGCTCCGCTCAGTGAAAGGCTGGTAAGCTTCGGTAGATGGACATGCTGCAGAGCAGCACCTATGCTCTCTTTCCTGTCGAGATCCTTTGCGCTGAGGTGTAATTGTGTGACAGCCGAAGTCGCACTGGGAAGATGGACGTGCAAGACGCACGTAAAGCCCTCCAAAAACTCGCCCAGCGATTTTTCTGGCTGGAGTGTGCCATTTGCGACTTGCTCAGGGACTCGGGCATTGAGCTCCCTGTATCCCACAATAGCCATGGACCTGCAAGTGTGCCGCAGGTTTCTCAATGCAAGTGTCGGGAGGTATTCGAAGATTGTCAGCTGCAGTTCCGTCGGCAGCTCGATCAAAGGTGAGTATGTCCCCTCCATGTTTATGTTGCGAGAGGTTATACAATATCTGGTGATGTGCAAATGATCTCTGTCGACAAGAAAGAAGTTTGACTGAAAGAAAGCACGGAGAGGGAGAAGTTCAAGATTACATTGAAAAGCACTCTTGCAATAGACTTTGGCTACAATTGAACATGTTTCGTATTGAACCTCAAATGACAATGGAAACGGAAGTCTCACTTCAACTTCAGCGCTTGTTGTTTTGCCAGAGCTCCAAAGTGTAAGTGATGATTACTGCACATGTATATTCATTGAGGAGTACTTCAATGTGGTTTACGTGCGATTAAGGCTAGACTCGGTTTCGCCTTAGATTTTAATGCGTCTTTCTGACCAGACGTGGTCTTTTTGAGTTCTACTAACCCTCGAGATGCTGTCATAAGAGGAAGTACCAGCAGTAGCACATGTGTATGTCGAAGATCGCTCTGAAGCAAAGGGAAGAGCGCTTGGCCCTGGCCCGGGCTCACAACGACAGCCGACCCCGGCCCGAAACCTCGTAACAGCAGAGTCGCGCTCCTCCTGCCGAAAAGCCATTCTTAAGACTGCACTTGCTTGAGAGGATGTCTTGCTGCGAAAACTGGGTTTCCGGGTATGTTGCCTTTGTACGGCTACATAGGTAGCGGCAAAGAAAAGTTGCCATCTATGGATATGTACCTCCGACGTTACCTTGAATAGCAGCTCCACCGTTTGCCTGCGGGGCCGAAGTGTATCTCACCATGGACGAAGGTAAGTACACAGTGCATGTTTCTTTTGACTTCAACTTCACAAGACAACCAAATCTCCAAGAGTTTCTTCAAGACGGGGCAATCATATCTCGATCATGACGTCTACCGCCCTTGACCAACAGCCTTACACCCTCGCCAACCTGCCGTACGGCGTCATCTCAACTCCCACCAACCCGAAACCCCGTTGCGCTGTAGCCATTGGCAACCATGCCATTGACCTCGCAGCATATGCTAAGCCTGGTCGGTTCTTCGATCTGGAATCGGGACATAACTTCATGCTTGCGCAGATCTTCTCAGAGCCGGCGTTGAACAGCTTCGCGGCGCTGCCATGGCCGACGCGCAGGGCTGTCAGACAGCAGTTGCAGGAGGAATTGAAGGCGGGCAAAGTGCCTGCGGAGTGTCTCGTGAATCTGAGCGAGGTCAAGAATCATGTACCCATGAAGATGGGCGGCTTCTCGGACTTCTACACTAGCCTGGAACATTGCCAAAACGTGAGTCTCATAAACCCTTTGCCACTTTGGTGCGCACAACAATATACGACGTTACTGACATACGCTTTCAGTGCTCTGGCGAGATGACTTCTGCTGCAATCGCCAAGAATTGGTGGTATGCTCCTTCGGTCTACAATTCCCGTGTCTCCTCGGTGCTGCCCTCGCCACATGACATCCCCAGGCCCAAGAATGTATATTTCAGCAACGGCGTAGACAGCGAACCGACTTACGGCCCAACGCAGAAAATGGACTTCGAGCTCGAGATGGGATACTTTGTCTCCAAGCCCGTACCATTTGGAGAGCCAATGCCGATCGCTGACGCCAAGGAACACATCTTTGGCTTCGTGATGCTCAACGACTGGTCGGCGAGAGACCACCAGCTTTTCGAGATGAGACCTCTCGGGCCTTTCCACTCGAAAGGTTTCGGCACCAGCATCTCCAACTGGGTCGTGCCGATGGAAGCACTCGAGGAGTTCTCCTGCCCGCCGAATATCAAGCAAGACCCTGCTCCCTTCCCGCACCTTACCTGGCCTGGTCAGGGGGACGGCGCGCTAGATATCAGGCTTCGGATCCGCTTGAACCGCAACGGTCAGGAGAAGGAGCTTGGGACGAGTAACCTAAAGTACCTGTACTGGACCCCATACCAACAGCTCACTCACCATGCTGCTTCAGGGTGTGGGATGGAGACGGGCGACTTGATAGGCACAGGGACTATCTCCGGCTCGGGCAGGAACGAAATGGGTGAGAAGTGCGAGCTGGGTTGTTTGTATGAGGGCGAGAGGACGAAGACGCAGGTCATGCCGCAAATCACAGGGAGTAAGTATCAGGAGGGCTACATAGAGGATGGGGATGAGGTTATCTTGGAAGGGTGGTGTGAGAACAAGCAGGGAGAGGTCGTGCTGGGGTTTGGTGAATGTCGGGGTAGGATCCTGCCGCCTAGATAAAAAGCATATAGATCTGAATACTTACGCTAGAGGAATATATGGATTTCTCGTCATTCATTCCTAGCTTTCAAGGGTTAGCGGTTACTTACGACGGCATTGATACCCTATTCAGGCTCACAGTGCAATCAACGCACGGACCAAGCAAGGGCACCGGTGCTGTCACTTTACGTTCACAGCTACTTCTCAAGACCAACTTCGACTGCTACGTACTACATACGCAACCACCTGCTCCCAACAAAGGTGTCATTTCGGCAACCAGCAGTATGCAGTCGTTCAAGCATGATCCCAATATCCCTCGTGACAAGCAGCTACGCGCGCTCGATCAGCTTCGACAGCGGTTGCTGCAATTATCCCGATCGCTGTCATCAATGCGCGTAGACATGGAGCGCAGTGATCCTGTTCCTGGATGGTAGGTGAGACAATTGTTCTCTTTCTACATCGCACTCTCCACTTCCATATCATGCCTCCAAAAGGTAAGTCCGACTGACCGTTCTTCCTCACCACAGGCCGTCAATCCAACGCGATGCCGAGCTGGCCGTCATGAACCTCGCGCGCGCCCAAGACGCCATGAACGAGTTTGGAGCCTTCTTCCGCGCCGCCCACGCCTATCCCCTGCCGAGCTACCCAGGACACGAGAAGGAAATGATGCTCGGGATGCTGTTGCGGAAGAAGCTGGATCCTAAGACCGATGACTGGGTTACACAGTACTCCAAGTCACCCGAGACCATTCAAGAAAGCGGAGATGTTAGCAAGGTAAACATGGCCGACTTGCGGGATCTTTGGGACTATGCTGGGCCGGCTGAGAACGGAATCGCGCGCGAGATGCTAGAGAATGATGCTTTTGGCAGCTTGTTTACGATGGCGGAGCAAGAAGACGGGATCGAAAGCGTGAGGACTGGGCTGCGAAGGAAGCTGTTTGAGGATGACAGTGACGAGGAGGAGGACGAGGATGGAGAGGAGAAGGGCGGTATGAAGATGGATGAGGACCGTCAGCCTGAAAAGCTTGCGCCGCCACCTGAGCCTGGTGTTGATCCCAGTTTGCCGCCGATGAGGCTGGAGACAGTGTTGCGCTTCATTACCACTGGCGCACTGCCGCCGCAAAGGTAAAAGACTTTTTAAAATTCGACTTCACGACCACTTGACGGAGCACGGCAACGACCTCCAAATGTTATTCCGGGATATCTGGAAGGGTCCGTAGGATGATCAAAGAATTCCAAAATGGACGGAAACATAAAGCTCGAAGCGGTCATACCATGATGCACCAGTACGAGTATCCCAATCAGAAGAGACGCACCGCACAGAAGACCAGCGTTCTCAACACCAATACACAACGACGCTGCTACACTTTTTCAAACCAGGCTAGCTCGTCCAAAGCTGGCTCCGCCTGGAACCACAAGCCCTGGACTTCGCCGATCGCGTCGATTTCAAACCGGGACTTGACGGCGTCCTCGACCATGAAGTTGCCGGGTGTTCCCATGTGGAACCGCGCCAGCCAGTGCTCGCCATTCACATGCTGTAGCGTAGCGGAGATGTTCAAGTACGCTCCCTCCGTGGGCGTCATGGATAGCGATTGCGGTGTATTCTGCACTTCGTACTCATCCCCGTGCGACGTAGTCACGGTAAATTCATGGTACGCTGGATGCCTGTATGTTCCCTCGTACGCTACCAAGGGCAAAGAGGGTTTGACCGGCGTCACCCCAGCACTGCCGGGATACAATCGCCCTCTGGCATTTGCCAGTCGTGTCAACCGATCGGCCTGATAGTTCCTAGCCATCGTCGCACCGTCCAGCTTCTCATTTACTGGGACCTGGAGAAAGTCATCGATGATTCTCCACAGCACGATGGTAGCCGCGAGCGAATACGCATTCTGCATCACAACAACGCCGAAGTCTCTCTCGGGGATCCATAGCATGGAAGTCATGTACCCGTTGATGGCCCCATCATGGCCATTCACTACAAGGTCCTTGTAAATCCCTCCTGTCAGTCCGAGTCCGTACCAGCTCACCCCGCCCGTATACGGCCAAGAAGTCCCAGGGACCGGCATATGCGCGGATGTCATCATCTTTACTGTTTGGGCGGAGATCGGATTGCTGCTGTTCCCAGGGTGCAAAAACGTGCGGATCCATTTCGTATAGTCTAGCACGTTGGAAATGACTCCGCCTGCGCCATTTTCTGGTGGGATGTGGGAGAATGGGACTGGTACCATCGAGTGGCTTGTCACATTATCATAAAGGTAGCCTGTGGCCATGGTCACATTCCCGCCACTGCCCTCCGCATAGTTTAGAGCATCAGCGAGGTTGTAAAATGTCTCGTGCATGCCTAGCGGTTCCCACATCCACTGTTTCAGCAGTGTGGCCATGGAGGTTTTGATAACGGTCTCGATAGCATGAGAGACTGCCGTGAACATCAAATTACAATACTCCCACCCTGATCGCAGTTCGCGATGAAGAGGAAGATGCCGTAATTGCTGGACTTGTTGCTTCACGCTCACATTGCCATTGACCCATGAGATGTCGTGCCTAGGCATTCCTGTACGATGACTGAGCGCATCAGTCAGGCTAATTTGGTTGGAGGCGTACGCGCCGGACAGCACGAAATCCTCTCGTATCAAGCTCGCGAGCTTGCTATCCCAATCGATGGCGGCATAAGCCGATTCGTTGCTCTCGACGAGCTTGGACATCGTGGCGGCGGTGAAGGACTTAGTGGTGCTGCCCGCGAAGAAGAGCGTGCGAGGCGTCATTTCCTCCAACCGCTCTATGTTAGAGTAGCCATAGCCTTTGGTGTACGTCGCATCGCCATGGACGATAGCAACGGCGAGGCCAGGGGCGAGAAATTCAGACATAGTGTTGTTGACGAAGGCATTGAAGTCCTCTGTGAAGGGTTGATATTCCTTCCGATGAGAGCCAGCGAGAGGATACTGTGAGTCTAGACCAAGCCATGATGATAAGGCGTAAGTTGTCTGGGTTAGGAAGAGAAGATTCAGCAGCATCTTTATTGTTTATGGAGGCTAGGATGTGGCGGGGGATGGGAAAAAGGAAGTGCATGATCGGAAAATTGGAGGAAATGATGCATATATACTTCATTTGATCGTCATCGGCAAGATGGTAAAGACTACGTTAGGCAGCTGAATATCCCAATGCAGCCGGAAAGATGCAGAGCTGGAGGAAGGTAGGGTTGATAGAGCATCGTAGCGAGAGCTGCACGCGGCCCGTGCAGAAATCTGGGGGAGTGCGGCGAACAATCACATGCTCCGCCTTGCAACAGCTGTACACAATCCAATCCTGAACCATTGCAACTTTTCGACCAAAACTGTCTTCAACGACTCGCAAGATCGCCCACAATGGAGTCCGCCGAGCGCACTCTGCGCACCCTCCTTCAACCGCTCACGCACAACCTCCCCACCCCCATCACCAATGCCGCGACCCAACTCCTAGGCGACTCGTGCTACCGGTCGCTCGTGCACAGCATCAACATCACCGATACGGTCTGCCTCAAGCTCGCCATTTCCAAGGCCCTCGGAGTCGGCATCATCGGTGCAAGCAGCATTGTCAAGATCCCCCAGCTGCTTAAGCTGCTCAACAGCCAGAGCGCGGAGGGCATCAGCTTCCTGGCCTACTTCATGGAGACGGCGAGCTACCTGATCAGCCTCATGTATAACGTGCGCAACGGCTTCCCCTTCAGCACATACGGCGAGGTGGCCTTGATCGCGATTCAAAATGTAAGAGAAAAAAAAAAAGACATCCGTGTGGTCCTTTTGTATTGTTCTTGTTTTGTTTTGTTTTTTTTTTTTTTTTGAAAGGTAGGGAACCTTCTTCTCACGCTGGCGTTAGGTTGCAATCTCTATCCTCGTCCTACAGTACAGCGGGAAAGGCCCCGCGGCTGCGGTCTTCGTCGCGGGGCTCGCAGCGGCAAGCTACGCGCTCTACAACGAGGACATCACCAACATGCGTAGTCTGCAGTATCTGCAGGGCGGTGCCGGTGTGCTTGGGGTCGCGAGCAAGCTCCCGCAGATCATCACCATCTTCCAGGAAGGCGGGACAGGTCAGCTTTCGGCCTTCGCCGTGTTCAACTATCTCGCCGGCTCGCTGTCGCGGATTTTCACGACGCTCCAGGAGGTGGATGATAAGTTGATCCTGTACGGCTTCATTGCTGGGTTCACGCTCAATGCGGTGTTGGCTGCGCAGATGGTGTACTACTGGAACAGTCCGAAGAGTAAGCAGACAGAACAGGTGAAGCTGCAGTCACAAGGGAAGAAGGCTGCCAAGCAGGCCGTAGGCGCGCAGGGGCAAGCGTCCAGCACTGGTAGCCAGAAAGGAAAGACGACACCGAGTACGAGGCGAAGAGGTTGATTTGGGTAGCTGTTATTACAAAAAATTTCTACATGCACCTTCTTTCCTACTACTTTTCTCTGTAATCTCCCTCGTCGTGTAGCAAAAGAACGCCATATCCCTCATATGTGATCACAACGCTGGGTATTCCATGATCCTCGTGCATGCCGCCCGTATCGTCATCCGTTAAGCAAGTATCAGTGCTAGCTTCTTCTTCTCATGCTCTCCTGGACGGCCACATGCTCCACGTCCTTCGCTAGCTGTACTATGCACCCGTGAATGCTGCGCCCATAACTCCTGTCTTCGCCGTAGCCATGCAGTAAGCAAGAACAGTATGCCTCCTCTTCCGCTAATCCACCCTTGACCGCCTTCAGCGAAAGTCGACGTCCAAGCAGATGGTCGACAAGCACTTCAGACGGACAGTGGTGGCAGGTGAAAGTCTTCCAAGGATGGCGCTTACACGGCAAACTTGGCCTTAGCGCGCGAGCTACCGGAGTGCGCAGAGTCAGCGTGTCCACTGAACTCGACCTGCTCCTGGTCAGGCAGCTTCAAGTAGTCCTTGAAGCGCTTGCCGATCTTCTCTAGCCTCTTCTTGCCGGCCTCACGGTCTGCCTTGCCCTCCTCGACCTCGGCGGCCTCCTTGCTGCCCTTCTTCGGCGGCTGGCCGGCCGTGCGTGTCCAGAGACCCACACGCCAGAAGGCCTTACGGATGTTGATCACAACACCCATGACCTCGTTGTCGCCCTCGTCCTCCAGTGTCTCGCCGATCGCGGCGAGCATCACATCGAGCCAGGCGGCGTCTTGGGCCTTGCCGTTCTTGAACGTGTAGGACCAGCGGCCACCGAACTTGTTCTGTGGGTCCTCCCATTCCGGGCGCACACCGCGCTTGAAGAGGTGGTAGTCAGACTTCTGGGCAAGCTCCGAGGCAGGGGTGATGTTGTTCTGGGAACAGGGCACATGTCAGTTTTGGTACGTCTCTGCAAGGTGGGGTTAGAAGGTCACACTTACGTAGATGCCCCAGAATTCCTCGACGGAGTCAAAGGTGATGACCTCCTTCAGCAGCTCGCTCCAGTCCTGCTTACCGCTTGGCGGCTTGGTGAACCAGAGGGTCCAGGTGTTCTGCAGTGCGTGCTTGACATTGAAGTTGGCCGGGTCGTCAAAGACGGTGATGATCTTGCCGTCATCTGCGTTCTTGTCGTTGGTAGCGTCAGTGATTCCGCCCTCGGGAGAGACTGGAATTGTGTCGAGAGGGACCTGCTCGTTGGGCACAGGTTGTGCGACTTCGGCCATGTTGGATGGTGGATGGTGTCGTGTGTTCGCAGTTGAAGATAGGTCTTTGCAGGCCGGATGTGAGGATATGTCAACACTCGTCGCGAAGAAGGTGTTGTTGATTGACAGCGGTGACTTTGCACCAGGCAGAGTCGGAGCAGGTGAACTCAAGTGAGGTGAAGCAGTTGCGGTTCTGGCACAGGCGGCGCAAACGGAAGTCCAAAATGTTGCAGCAATTGCGATTCTGACAGTCGGCAGTCCAGCCCGCGATTCGCCGATGCTAGCCCGAAAATGGCAGTGACAGCAGCAGTTCGACCTCCCGTCTAATAAAATACATGAACATGGCTGAAATCTCACACTAATATCGAGCACTGCTTGACACAGTAATCGTATGCACTCGTTGCAGATACCTTAACGTCAATTTACTGATTCTGCGGCAACGACATCATTTCCTGGATTCACAGACAAGAGGGACCGTAGCCAATCAGAAAGTCATGTGCCGACAAAAGCTGCCTCTAGAGAGCCGAAGATATGTCCTCGACTGGAGACGATGAGTTGTCAGATGCTGGATCGCAGGCTTCTGAAGCCTTTCAAAATGACCCTGCACACCTCAGCCAGCCGCCACCAAGTGCCCAGGGCCCTTCACAGTTGCCGTCTTCGCCACCTCTCCATTCAAATGCGTCGCTAGACGGCGCCAACGATGATCATGTGAGCGACGATGGAGAGAGTGACTCTTCCTCTGAAGACCGTCCTAATCGCTTCGAGGGACCTGCAGGCACTTGGCGTCACTACACTGAGCAGGAGCGTGAGACGGCTGCCTCGCTCGATCAGCAGCGTGCCAATGACCTAGGTGTCCATCTCTACAACGCCCATGCTCTCAAATCCCGAAATTACTCTCCAACACGTGCTTCTCAGACACAACCATGGAAAGACAAGTCCCATTGGCTGAGACGTAATGAAGCTGGGGAATTACCTTGGCACCCTGATCGCAACTGGACTGCTTGGCCTCTGCCTGCGAACGAGGTACCGAGACGGGAGGAGGCTTTTGGGGTCCCAATAGAGAGTCTCTTCGATGATGCGGAAACTTTGAAGAAAGATGAGTCGTGGGTACCAAGTGCGGATTTGCGTGATGAGATTGAAGCCTTGATGCTTCGAAAGGCCAAGACAAGGTTTAGATCTCGAAATTGGGCTGTTCATGAGGAACCCCACATACCATCCAACCCCATAGAGACAACCAGCGGTGTGGGTGGTGGAGAGGACCAAGCAGGCTCTGATTCGCATTCGGAAGAAGAGGAAGGGGGCGCGCAGAACTTGAAGGCTGAAGCTACGCATCTGCCTCGACATCAGCAGCAGCAGCGTCACTATCCACCCGCATTCCTCGCAGATGATGATCAAGCGAGCGCTCTGTTACGGCCTACTGTACGACACATTGTTTCCAAATTCGACGATCTCCTCATCGGTTTGCACGAAAGCCGGCAGGGTCAGCGCCAGCGGGCACCATTCTCCCGCTCACGATCTCGGCCTAGTAGGTCGCGTTCAAAGTCGAAGCCGGCCGCTTTTAGCCCTCAATCTGAGGATCGTCTGCGCTCCAGCGAAAGGCAGGGCAGCGCACGATACGGTTCACAAGGACAGGAATCCGAACTAGACGATGATTATGAAGACGCTGTGTCCGGTGACGGTGAAGCGAAGAGTGTCGAAAAGGGCAGACACCGCCCTTCTGGTCAATCTAAGAAGGAGCTCGGCTTACGGGATTGGTCTGAGGTGCTAGGAGTTGCAGCCTTAACAGGCTGGGACAAGAATGTGATTGACCGCACAGCTCGGAGGTGCGCAGCCCTATTTGGGGAGAGGATGGCTATGCGCTTCATGCCGGAAATGCCAGTCGACAAGGAGAAGGATGAAGTCGTGGAGTACTTCCCCGAAGCAATACCGCCACTGGGGTCTGAAGAGAGCGAGCAGGACGAGGAGGAGGCAGAGGCATTCAGCACTGTGGATAAAGGCCAGCAGATCAAGCAAGCCGGGTGGCAATGTCCTTATGAGAACTGCGCGCGTCACCATGAGGTCTACGAAAAACGTTGGCGTTGGCGAGAGCATATGAAACGGACGCACAAGCTCAAGAGACAGCAGATAGAGGAAGTTGAGGCTGGGCTGAAAGATGCCAGGGATTCGCATATAGCTGTCGATGCTGGGTCAGATGTTGAGGGCGGACAAGAAGAGGAAATGGAAATAGAGGATGAAGACGCCTTAGTGGGCAGCGTTCATGTTGACGGTTTTCTAAAGCCTCTGTTGGGTGATTATGGGAGGGGTACAGATAAGAAAACTCGGCGACGGCGCAGTACGGCTGAGCGCGGTAGTTCGAAGAGAGCAAGAATAGCTGAAACTGCAGAAGATGATTGAGAGGATGCTGCACAGAGGCGGGTACACGGGGTGGATGCAACCGGTAACCTCGATGTATTGGTATCATGTCTGCTCAATGCGTTTGTTATGCTTTCCAGCTGGCCAGACAATGCAACCACCGAAATTCTCGCTCCTTCCGCTTTTGGCTCGCTGCGACACAAAAGTGGAGACCAATGGGTCTAAGCCGAGCCAAAGTGTAGACTGACCAATGAGAGCCCTCCGTGCTGCAATGTGAGACGTCAAACGCAAGCGAAATGAGGAAAAGGCCACTTGACATGTGATAATGATAAACTTCTAGGCAGCAGAGTGAAATCTTCAGCGGCTGACTTGAACGGTCGTGTCAACTCTTCCACACCTTCCAAACATCTCCTGTGCAGAACACATCAACCTCGAACTTCATCTACGACACATCGACAACCTTCGTCGTGCATAACATCTCAACACCACCATACTACCAATCACTACTGTAATCTCCCTCGCCTCCCATGTGCATGCTGCACCGAATGAACACTAGCACGTCGTCAGAAACATGGCGTAGAAATCCGAAAAGAGCAACAAGGAGTTCACGCCCCGCGAGCTCGAGATCATGGCCAAAGCCTGGAAGTGCATGATCGAAGAGCCAAAGGTACTACTTTCTAATCTCCCTCCTGCCCCCACTCCCGATCCCTTCCCTTCCCGCATCCGATATGACTGACTCCCCCTCACAGCTCGACTACGACATGCTCGCCGCCGAGTGCGGCATGACCAACCCGCGCTCTGCCGGCAACGCCTGGCGCGCCATCAGGGCCAAGCTGCTCGCCAATGCGGGAATCAGCAAGGACGGCAACGGCGAGACCAATGGCGCAGAGACCGGTGGGAATGGTTCCGCGAAGCCGACGCCCTCGAAGAAGCGCGCGAAGGCCAAGGCGGAGAAGGACGACGATGAGAGTCCGACTAAGAAGCCTCGTGGCGCTGCGGCGGGTAAGGCCAAGCAGGGCAAGAAGGGGGGTGCTGATGCTGGTGTTGATGGGGAGGTGGACGGCGAGGAGGGCGGGAAGGTGAAGACGGAGGCTGTTGATGAGGCTGGGTTGACTTAGGTGCGTAGAGCGACAGATGCAGCGGGACTGATGCGGCGGTTTCGGTCGCAGGTTTCTTTCCTAATTTCATTGATCACCCTGGTGATGCTGCGGGTGGCGTGTACTTGCATCGTCCCGGCGGCGAACATGCGAAGGCTGCGAGGTTCTTCTCTCCGTTCCAGCAAGGCGCTTAGGTAGGGCAGGGAATGGTATCACTTGCTTCTACACTGGCCTTGTTTACTATGTCATGGGTTATGGGGAACTAAAGGTGTTTGAATACTGTTCTGGCAGCATTTGGTAGGAGACCGAGTTCGGATGGAAACGGTCGCATTCGACTACTTTGGCAGAAGATGGTGCTTCCGTTTCTGTGTGTGTCCGTTAGTGCAACTGGGTGCGTTTGCGGATCGAGGTTGGTTGAATTCCTGTCTGGCTCCCGTAACATACTGATCTGTCTGACAACCTGTGCAACGGAAACAGTCCGGACACCCTGCTCGCACAGCTGAAACCTTGATATGTCTTGCCAGAATATGCTCCTTCATGATTTTCTCGTGCCACGCATAGCGTCGAGGGCGCATAGCACTGAAGGCCAAACGACCGCGCTCGTGGCAATTGGGTTGCTCAAATCTCAAACGTAGATTGCCATCAGCTAGTACACTGGCAAACTAGAACGCCGAATGAACCCATCTTGTCAGATCAGGAAAAAGACCACGAGTATTTTCTTATACACTGGAAGCTCCATGTCACCAGTAGATGCGATCACGATGGAAAGATAGACCTCTATACAGACGACCTCAAGAATGTGACGTCTTAACCCTGTACAACCCTAGTCTCCACAGTTTCATGCATCTCCTCAGCAGACGTACCTCCATACCAACAAAGACCGTCACAGCAGACGAGCGCTGGCCCCCAAACCACGACTATGAGCGAACAAGCCTCGTTCATACTGGTTGCGACTCTGATAGCAACACAGGAGAATAGGTCACTGGCGGCGTTTCTGCCCCGGCCTGCCTCATGCGCCCAAACGAGAACTAGAAAGATCGGCACACTGGAGACACAAGGGGAGACCCGAGAGTGCACGTTCGATCTTCTGCAATGTTGTGTGCCCTTGCAGATGGGGAATCCTGCTCCCGCCTGTACAACTTCCAGAGGGTGTAGTGAAGCTTTTGCCCTGTTTCAAGCCAAGTTGCTGCCCCCGTTGGCGACGGCCCAGATACCCGAGAACCTTAAGGTGCATTAGCGTGATACTAGCCAGTGTTTCCCAGCCTTTCAAGGTTCTGCTCCAACCTCAGTACACACTAACATTACACACTGTCTATACTGGCACCTCAGATGCTGTACACACGATTGAGAGCACGCGCATGACCATCGGCTTAGATACGTCAAGAGTTCGCGTGTAAGGCAAAGATTGTCAAGAGCGGGCGCAAGGGCAGGAATGCGATGGTGGTGCATGAGGAACCTTGCTGCATGCGCTTTGCCGGGGATGCGTCACACATGCAAGTAATGGTAGGCAAACGAGCATGCTTGAGTACTACATAACTAGGTAGGTAGTATGTGCTGTAGGACAGCAAGGTATGCATCTTTCAAAAACCTCCGATTGATTGGTGGACTCAGGCACGTGCTCCTGCCTTTTCCAACCACCCCTTCGCTCTTTCCTTCTTGACCCAGCCACCCGACTTTTCACTCCCACCCACCACTTTCAGTCACATACACAACATCCACCAGCACCATCAACATCATCCCTCATTGCTCCCCCCGTACACTACTTAGCCGTTGCAAACATCCCCGACCGTTTCATCGTTCATACCCACTACATCAATAATACAGCAATAACATGCGTTCGACTCTTATCTTCGGCCTCGCCGCTTTCTTCCTTGCTGGTCAGGCTGAAGTGACTGGTGGCAAGTCGCTCCCCTTTTGTTCGACGGTCTCACTGCCAATGCTAACTCAGTGGACAGAGATACTGGCGCGACAAGATCCTCAAAATGCATCAGCGATAGTAACGTCAGGAGCAGTGACCACGACCCAGACCGAAATGTCTACGGTTACTGTCTGCCCGGCTGGAAGTGAGTGCTCTTCAGATGCTGCCCTGTCAAGTCCAACCAGCACTGTCGAAAGCACCGGCTCCCTCAATGCCCTCACTGTCCTCTCCTGCGCGCTATCGCCCTGCCCTGCATCTTCATCACAGACCACCAATGCACTTAGTGTTTTGTCATCTGCCCAAGCCACATACTCTCCAGTCACTTCTCCTAAGTCCTATTCCTTCCCTCCCGCCCTTTATTCCAGCTATGGCTTGGTCATTACCAGTGCAGTTGACTCACAGTCCATTTCATCCACAGGCACCAGCGAGGTCGCTTCGACCGCCGTCGGCCCTGTGACCTCCGGCGAGACTTCCCCTGCGACCTACTCTGGCTCCTCTGCTGCAACCACCGAGACGACCACTGTCCCGAGCTCTGCCGCCCCAACCACCGCTGCTAGCAGCAGCATGGTGTCCCCGGAGACCACTTCAATGAGCTCATCTGGCACCACCGCTATCCCGGCTCCAGTTCCATCCAGCACCTCTGGCCCTGCTGCTTCGTCTACTGGTCCGGCTACCTCTTCCGAGGCCGGGGCAGGTAGCACGATGACCACCTCTGTATCCGGCTCGAGCATGCCAGCTGCTTACACGAGCACGTCATCAGAGGGCGAGTCGACCGCCAATCCTGCCGAGGCCACGTCAAACAGCGTGTCTGCAGCTTCCACCACTCCAGCCCCGCCAGCCCCTACCAATGCCGCCGCCGACAATGACATGCCGGCTGCCATGGGTGGTCTAGCTGCCGCCGTCGTTGCTGCTCTTTTTATCTAAACGTCGCGATATCACAACATCCCAGCTTTCTTTCGAACAGCATATCGTAGGCTGTTGACGAGGCGTCGAAACTGTTTGGCACCTTCTATGGCTGGCCGGCGATTGCAACAGGGACGGAAAAGCTGAGAGGCGAGGTTCGATAAGGCGTTACAAAGGCGTTTTGAGGTGATGATTGCATACGATACCCCCGACTGACAGCATGACTTAATTGAGACCACGACGCATCTCGACATTGACGACATGATGCATACGGAGGGAGATGAAGCGGACGGTGAGGATCGGTGGCCAAATTAACAAAAAAGGCATGCTGTAATCGTAGCTTCTTCCTTCTGAAATAATCATAATTAACGAATTCACATTGCTGTTCGTACTTCTCGTGCTCATGGCTATATAAATCAAGTGTTGCGATCCGATTGCTCGCGATTCGAGCAACGATCGGCATGCTTTATGAATTGGGTATCTCTGTTGCTAACAGCGGCTCTGGTTGACGCTGTCGTGTTTTGCGCTTTCGCCGAAGCTGGCGTTGCCACAGCGCTGGCAATGCAATCTCTTTCGTTGTGCTGCTCGCTCGCCATGTGATCCTTTTTGGCCCCTAAAAGAAGGGCCAGTCACTTCTGTTGAAGCGAGCGGCTTCGTGGAAACGAGGAGGACTAAGTGTATGCACACCCATTCTGCTCGTCCCCGTTCTCCCTCCGCCCACGACCGTACTAGGAAGCAAGACAACATCTTCTCCCTTAAGTCTACACCGGCTCATTGATATTATGTCCTTCGGGCAGATTGTTCGCCTTGCTGATTCTGCGGCCATTGGTAGCCTCGCGGTCGGCCGCCAGGCTCTTGGCGAATTTACTGCGGTCGCGGATCTGCGGGCCGTACCAGTAGAAGACGTAGATGGGCACGACGACGACGCAGGAGATGGCGGCCAACAGCGTGGTCGCGTAGTTGACGGCCGGGTTCGGCGACTCGCCTAGGTTGTGGTATAGGGGTGCGGCGTACATGGCTGAGATACCGGCGAAGAAGTCTCGAGCCTAAAAAGGGCATTGATTAGTTTTTTGATCACGTTTCTGAAGATTGTTTCGTGTTGGAACATACCCATGCATTACCACCGCATGCAGACGCAGAGTAGACACCGTACGCCGCGACCATGTAGTCGACCGACGAGAAGTAGATGGTGTAGTTGGCAATTCCGACCAGGGCGGCGAAGATCATGGGCACGATCCAATGGACCACTGAAGGACCGAGGGTCGTCCAAGCGAACCCGAAGAGTCCGATCGGCTCCAACGGTGCGGTCCAGAGCAGCCACTTTAGCCGTCGCTCGGGATACATGGAACTGCTGCCTTTGGTCTTGCGGAGATGATCGTCACGCATGAACCATGGGTAGTAGGTGAAGTATGCGATGAAGTAGGCGGCGTTGATGGGGATAAAGGCCCAGGCGACGGCGAGTGTGCCGAAGTCCCATTGCTTGTAGACGATGGCGAAGGATTCGAGGAAGGTGAAGATCAGGGCGTCGGAGAAACCGGATAGGAGGGACAGGCAGAGGACGATGGGTTCGGTGACAAGCATACGCCCTAGAAGAAGGAATCGATTAGTTGCCGGTTCTGACGGGTGTGAATAGTCGCACCTGTAATGACTTACATGGACGAATCCAGACAGTAGCCATCTCACTGATCGAGATACGCGGCTTCTTCAGCTCGTTGGGACCGTAGATGTTAGGATCCTCGCCAGTCTTACGACGGCGCTTGGCTTCCTTGTCAAGCATGATAGTCGATCGGCTTTCAGGCATGAAGAAGAAGATACACATGGCTCCGGCGTTGAAGATCAATTGGATCCAGAAGTTCCAGCGCCATTCGAGGAAGCGTTCGACGGGACCACCAACTACACCACCGATACTGGTGCCGATACAAGAGGCCAAAACGATGAATGCGAGCGGCCATTGTTGCTCGTCGGGTTGGTACAGGTCGGCGATCAAACCTAGAGTGACACTGCCACCGGCAGTGGAAAGACCGGCCTAGAATTGATGTTAGTACATCTGATACAGTGTTGTTCTAGGACGATGCACTTACCAGGGCACGGCCGGCAAGGATGCTGCTAAAGTTTGTAGCAAGCGCCTGGGGCAAAGTCCAGATACAGATCAAAGCCTCCGATAGCATGAGGATCGGCCAACGGCCAAACTCCTCACTCCATGGCGCCCACAGCTCACATCCGAAGGAGTAGAAGACCAGGTAGATCATCTGTCCCGTACGGGCACCCTGCTTGTCCAAGGCGAATTGCTCCGTCAATTGCGTAACGACGTTCGGGTAGACGGACGTGTTGTAGTTCATAGCAATCTGGATGACGGCGACGGAGGCGAGGTACATGCATTTCTTCCAAGTCGGCCACGAATAGGCGAGGCAGTCGTAGGCATCTTCCTCCGTCAATTCACGCTTGCCGTCCTCACGGACGTTGGATTTCTCCTGCTGGGCCGAGGGGCGGTTAGGCGGCGACACTGATCGAGGCGTTTCGGCCTCTTCCTTCTCGGATTGGCTGTCCTCCGGCTTCTCCATGCCATCGTCGTAGGCAGCCGACACCGTGTTAGGGTGCTCAGGCTGGGTCTGATCCTCTCGAGGCGCGGCCATCACCGTTGATTGTCACAGAGAGTGGATCGTAGGCTGGGGAGAAGAAGAGGAAAGGGAAACAGGACCTGGGGTTTGGGGAAGGGGGTTAAGAAGAACGCTGTGATCAGCGAACGGACGATGGAGATGAACCCACTCTTACTTCGACGTCTACGTCTGGAGGTCGCCTTCTACACGACGTTAATCGTTCACGATGCTCGACATCACCGATCCCAAGTGATATGCAACGCGTGATGTGAGGTGGTCCCACCACGAATGACGTTGGGTGAGAACGCGCAGGCCACAGGCCGAGAGGAACGGAGACATGGTTTTTTGGGTGAGCACGCCAGAGAAGCGGAGAGGTGCGTGTTGCCCGCGATGATCTTCACGCCGTCGGTAAGGCCGCAGATGTCCCGTCACGACAAGAAATGGGCGAAGGCGACACTGTCCTCGCTTCCATCGCCCCGTCGCGGAAGCAGCCACTCGGGATTGATAAGCTTAAAAGCAGCCTTGAATCCAGGTCCACGTCTTGCGAGGTATTCCAATAGGATGCTCTTTCGCGGGTGGCTCGCCTGAAGGGATCATCATCATTCGAGCGTGACAGAGAATGCATAACATCATTCGTGTGGATATACCAGTTGCCGACGCGATCATCGAACGTCGCGAGTAACAGCGAGATGGTCCCGACCCACTGCTCAAATGGAGCGAGACGTCAGTTGGTGTGGTTGAGCGTCAAGCGTGGTGCGGAGGCGGGCATAACGTATGCACAGGCCACCATATCAAAATCAAACTCTGCCCAGATCGACAAAGTTATAGGCGATCCGAGAAGAAAAGTCGAGTCAAGCTGCAGACTTCCGCTCGGCCTCTGAGCTTTTCATCCGGACCGTACCTTCGTCACGGTGGCAAGCGGCGGTTGGGATGCTACCGAGTAACTTACGAGTGGTGAGGCGTTTATTTAGCAGGTACAAGCGACAGCCCTGCCCAGACGGTCTTATGGATGATGATGATGGTGAAGCGATAATAGCCCGGGTGAATACGTCGCCATGTAGGGCACATGCGTGGTCGATTTCGATCAAATTGCTGAAGCATGCGCCTAGAAATCCGCGCCTTTTGATGAGAATAGTGGGCTTTCTGAACCGTGAGCTGCTTGGCAGCATCCTGAGCGATTACGCCCATATCATTCGCCAGAGTTGTGTGTGCAGGCTAGCAGCCGGGTGATACGGTGAGAGCGCCGAGCCGGCGTCGGGATTTGGGGATGGCAAACGGGTCCTATATCTGGCACGACGTGGAATGTTGTGGAGTATCATTGTGCTGCACCAGGGGTCATCATCGCTGCTTCTTCCAAAAAAACTCAGCATGTCTCACACAATCACAGCTTTGAATCTACACACACAAGATATGCAGGCAAGTCGCATCCTTTTTTTTTCTTAAAAAAAAAAAAAAACATCAATTCGGCATCCGAAAAACGGTATACCAGGCTAAGTGGCTGTACGAGCACAAATGTTGGTGGGGAGGTACATTGTTACGCTCTCAAGAATTCTCAACTCTCGTGTAGCTCACTCTTTTCGGGTTTCAATTGATTCTCCATCTCTTCTTCTCCCACAAGGCACAGAGCGGCGGCAAAAGAACGGCAACCAGCCGATTTGGCGACCAGGAGGCAGCATGTGAACGACACTTCTTACTGCTGAGCTATAGGCTCATTGTCCGCCGCACCGGCGGTCTCGACAATGTCGTCTGAGGCCTGCCTCTTCCTCTTCCTCTTCCGCTCCTTTCCCTCCCTCTGCTCTTCCTCCTCCCCATTTTCCTCCTTCCTCTCTTCTTCCCCATACCCCTCTTCTTCCTCCTTCCTCTCTTCTTTCCCCTCATCCTCTTCTTCCTTGTCCTCCTCCTCCGCCGTGTTTGGCACGAGACCGGCAGCCTCGATCGCAGCGTTTATGTCCAGCTGAGTCCGACTCATCGCTCGACTCATCGCTGGAGGCGAGAGGGTAGCCGGCTCCGGCGAGAGACGACGACAAGGTGGCACCTCATCGTGCTCCACGAACACGCCGGCATGGAAGGGCGGAGGGGACTCAGGAGGTGTTGCGGGAGCTATTGGCTCAAGTGGCCGATATTGGAAGCCGTGATTACGGTCACAATAATAATGGCCCTCGTTCCATGGGAACACATACCTGGCATCCAATCAGTGCCTGTCTTACTATAGAGGCTTGCAGCATCGGATACCTACATTGTTGTTTGTGTTTTTGTTGCTGCTGCTGCTGCCGCCGTAGTTGTTGACAAGCGAGAGATTCGGGTCGAGTTGTAGAACTTTCCTGAGACCTGAAGTCCTATCGCCACGTGCGGATACCGGCTGTCCTTACCTACCTAGGTACCGACCGACTTTTGTACCAATCGAGACCGGACATAACAGCCGAACGGAAATAATGCACGAGGAATACTTGGTGCATTCACATGCAGAAGGCAAGACACTGTGATTGAATCAGGCAAAAAGGAAAAGAAAAGGTGGGCGGTGGGAGGAGGGGTCAGTGTCTGGATGCTCTACCTCCCACATGCTTCGAGGGAATTGTAAGAGGCATGTGCAGTATAGAGTAGAGCAGTGAGCAAGTTCGACTATCCGCCCTCTCGCATTCGTCGGAAGTCTTCAGGGGCATGCGGGACACAGGACAAAGAAGGAGCATACGCAAAAGCCAACAGGCATTGTGGTCGTAGGAAAGTGTCAAGAATTGGCGAGCTGCGAAGAAGGTAAGATCGGAAGGGCTAATAGTGATCGATACATAGTACTGTAGATCGAGCACTCAGCAAAGTAGATTCATGGCATCGCGGCACGAAAGAGACCGTAGTGACATTGTTCGAAGAAATAGGTAGACTGCTTAAGAACGCTGTAAACTGCACATACCGGAGGAATAGCTCCCCAAAACCAATATAAACACCTACGCTTTGTATAGCGTGTCCAAGAACCCGGTGGCGAGCTCCCTGACCACTGACTTGTCGGGCAGAGCGCCAGCCACTCCATACAGTGCAGCAGTGTCACCCTTCTTCTCCACCGCCTTACCCTGGCAGCTCAGCACAATCTCTTCCAAGTCTTTGATCAGGTCATCGATGACGGCCACAATCGGAATCGTGACCGCAACGTGAATGGCCGCAGGATCCTGAAGCGCATTGAGATGCCACCCACGCGCCGACATCCCATCTGCCACATCGTAAATATCCACCTTCAAGTCATGTTTCTGCGTCTCGACCGCCCGGAAAGCCACGACAGATACCATCGGCTTGCCAATGACCTGGATGCTATACTTCAACTTTTCACTCTCTCTGATAGCATCTTCCATTTTCTGCCTCGCGCCCACTATCTTCAAACAAGTGTCGAGATAGCCGTCCTCGCCCATCCTCATCAGACTCGCCCAGCATCCTGCGATCAACGCTCCTGGTCTGCTTCCCGCGATTCCAGGACTTGCGTATACGCCTCCGCTCCAATCAGGACAGACGTAATACTGATACCTTCTCATTTCCTTACT
Organism: Hortaea werneckii; assembly: GCA_037044905.1. Classification (NCBI taxonomy): domain Eukaryota; kingdom Fungi; phylum Ascomycota; class Dothideomycetes; order Mycosphaerellales; family Teratosphaeriaceae; genus Hortaea; species Hortaea werneckii. Next base: position 3,177 of record JBAOKB010000006.1, on the reverse strand, counting down.
GCGATAGAGTACAACCGAGTTACCCTTAGGCGCGAATCCGTACTTGTGTGTATCGACGCTAATCGATGTCACGCCAGGGACGCGGAAGTCGAATTCCGGTGCTGGAAAGCCTGCGCGGCTGAGCATGGGAATCACAAAGGACCCTAGACAGCAGTCGACGTGAAGTGGTAGTTTGTGTTTCGTTGCCAAGCGGGACAGCGCAGGGATGTCATCTACGATTCCGTGTGGGAAATTCGGTGCTGAGCCGACCAAGAGGATAGTGTTCGAGTTGATCAGCCTGCTCACTGTAGGCGCGTGGACTTTGTAATGTGGTGCAGGACAGGGCACAAGATGGACGTGGATCTTGAAGTATTCTCCAGCTTTCCTGAATGCCGTGTGTGCAGTCTCTGGCAAGATCATTTCTGGCTCTTTAATTCCTCGTTCGGCATAGCCCTTCTGTCGTGCAGCGAGACAGGCCATGAGGATACTCTCTGTCCCTCCGCTCGTTGTCACGCCAGCTCCGTCATCCGGTGCGCCGAACATGCCCAATGTCATCGCCACGACCTCTGCCTCCATCTTTCGTACGCCCGGGAAGACATCTGGGTGGATAGGATTGCTGACACCGAAGCGCTTGAAAGCCTCTGCTTGTAGGTCGCTGAGCTCAAGACCGCCGTGGTATACCGCACCGCTAACCCGACCATCTTCCCAGCGAGTGTGCTCCATACTGCCTAGCTTCTCCAGTTCGGCTCGTACCTGTTCGGGAGTCCATCCTGAGGCGGGCAGGGCCTTGTAGTTCACTGTGCCTGGTCCAGAAGGGACGAGTTTACCTTCGAGATCGGTAATCGCTTTGTCGACATCTGCTCTGACCCGGTCGCGAACGAAAGGTAAGCTGAGGAAGATACCATACAGCCGTTTGTAGGTGTCCCTGTAGAGCTTTTGAAGGGAGCCAACAAAGCCGTAGCCGCGGAGGTGGATGAAAGTCTTTCGGGTGTACTTCAGTAGGAAGAGTATGAGGAGTACATTTCGTATGAGGTCGAGAGATTGGGTGAGGAGCTGCTGGCGGGCGGTAGCATGGCGGAGGTTGTACTGTTTGCGGAAGTTCGGCAAGGAGACGGGTAGAGGGCTTGAGCCCGGCATTGTGTACTTATTTTGCAAATATGTGATGAGAATGAGTTTCTGCTATGAATACAGACTGTAATGCATCGTCCTGCTTATTATAGACGAAGGGCAAACGAGGTGGCAGTCGAGATGACCGCGCAACGGAACGGGCGTTCACTTGTCGAATGCGGGGATAACTAAGCGCGGCGACCAATCGCAGCGGCCGAGACATCCGCTTCAACGACGCCGCTATACGAGAGCGAACTGCCATACTGCACGTTGCAAATCGTTACAGGGAAGGTTGCAACTAGGACCCAGGGGACATTTCTGCTGACGACGAACACTAAGGATGGCACGTCAATCGTGAAATGTACCGAGGCGTCAAACAACTTCCTTTCCGCTCCCAGCTCGTCAGCTGGCCGTTGAACACCACGAGCCACGGCAACATGTAAACGCCAAACGATCGAATAAATCGTTTCCAAACCGTTTCTGCATGAACATACATCGAACGGATGCTCGTAACCTCACGGACAGCTTTTCAATCGACCAAACTAGTGACTGGCAACGACTGGGGCCCCCTGGCCCATTTGGAGAGGACCAGAGTACCACCAGGACAAAAGACGATGATGTTTGGATTCCGCTAGCTTTCCTTGACGTGTCGGCTGTTGCTCGGCTATCAAAATTAGCTTTCAGTACAGCGTTGGGCGCCCACTAGCCACCAAGAAGCCCATAATCCGGCTTCCCAACAACGTGGCCTGCTGGCTCAATGGTAGAGCGTCTGACTACGATTACAGTCCTGACTGTTCTAGCGTGATCAGGAGGCTCCAGGTTCGAGACCTGGGTAGGTCACACTTTTTTCCAGTGTCCATGAAATATCTTGGGTGCTTTCAGGCCTGCTGGCTCAATGGCAGAGCGTCTGACTACGATGATGATTCTCTTTCGTCTAGCGTTATCAGGAGGTTCCAGGTTCGAGCCCTGGGTAGGTCAGAAGCAATTCTCTTTTATTTTGATGTCGTCGTCGCCATCCCCGGCCAAGAAGTCGAAAAACTAAATTTTTTGCCCTCCACGCCCCAAATGGACGCAGCTGTGTCAGGAGAGAACGATAATTTAATCAAACGCATGCTTTAGACGATACTATCAAGCTGGGTTGCCGTTGGAATGGTGCAATTGCGTGGTGGAGCGCCTTGATGGGGGGCGACGCTGGTGGAATTTTGGCGGAATTTCGACGATCGGATGAATTCGGAATGCCACCCAGCGGATCGAAGGACAGAAAGGCTCCTTCGGATATCGACGGACGAGTCAAGTTGCAACATGATGAATCGATTTGCGTCCAAGAAATGGTTCAACGGATATTAATTTCCTGCCAGTAGGCGTTGAATGAGGTTTTCATTTTTGCGAGACGATTATGAATCGTTCGTTCGTGCAGCGATGTGACCTGGACGAGTGCATTGCAAGCGAGTCGTGGTGTTGCAAAGAAAATGCGCGATTACTGTTCCATGGTCTCATCTCTGTAGGCAACAATTCGTGCTGAGGGCCCGTACAACACAGTGGACGTGGGCAGATGCATTGACGACGGTGCAAGAACAGGGATTCACGTTGCTTCGACATGCGTAAACAGATGCATTGTCGAATATGTCGCAAGATGTTTGACTTTCTACATGCATGTATGAAGTGACGTTCTGACGAGGTGACGTTAGACGCGGAATCATCAAAAAGGGAAGTCGCGCGTGCTGAACCTGCCCCGGCAAAGAACAGGGCTAGGAATACATGCGTGAAGCGACATTACCTTACCGTAAGGATCCACTCGACAATGACTTTGGCCACCTTGATGGTATTAGAAACGTCATCATCATACATGAACGAGCATACACTATCATCACTCATAACTTCGTATATTAACTCCCCGAAATGTTGATTCCTCCCAAAAGACGAATCAGACCTCTCCAGAGCTTCTCACCAACACCTTCACCTGGTTTGTCTTGTCTTTGATAAGACTATTGAACCCCTCTTCGACGACCTCATCCAAGCCAATGCGTTTGGTGATCATCTTTGTAGCCATGTCCAGCCGGCCGTCAGACAATGCCTCGATCACCTCTTGGA